>KE506318.1:73864-94965 GCA_000441515.1 Elaeis oleifera
ATCCGGTGGGACTCTTTAGCAGAGTCTCCGTCCAGTGGGACTCTTTAGCAGAGTCTCCGTCCAGTGAGACTCTTCACCAGAGTCTCCATCTACTGAGACTCTTCAATTAACCATGTAATCAGAGAGAAACTTCTAATATGTGTGATCCCATAGGTTTGAACCTAAGCCAGTAGCATTGGAACTGATTTCTGTACCAATCGGAGTAACCATCCAGTAATGGTACCCGACGTCTGGATAGGCCGAATGTATGCAAAGCAACACTCAAGAACCTATTTAGATATAGTTACCGTATAATTCATCCCTTTGACTTTTGATGCTAGGATGACTTAGAGTTTAAACTGTCAACTCTTAATAGTACATCCATTGTGTGTCTCAACCTGATAAATTCTGTGACTCCTCACAAGGATTGTCTTGGTCAAGATCTTACTAAATTGAATCACAAAGCATTCTCTTCAATCTCTTAGAGTGGTCAATTCCATCTTCACTGACGCACCGACTTCACAAGTACTTGACTATATCCAGAAATCTTCTGATCCTGAATTAGAAATTCAGATAGTCCAGCACTAAAGCACAGTGAGTTACTTGCAAGTCACCATGATGATCTCAGATCGGAGGGATATTTATATCCATATCCTTTTGGAGTGACTCTTGATAGCAGAATGCTCCGACGAGCGTCACATTTAGTGAAACATACTCCTATATTTTATCTGCATGCCATTCCAGCATCTCCACGCTCCTTGGTTAAGAGGCCAACTAACCTATATGGCACACAACGACCTACACTTGATATATCTATCATTCTAGTAATAGTATATCATTTGGTCACAAATTCTTTTAAGGACTAAATGATAAATTTTTTTTATCGATTTAAAATAGTCCTAAAAACTTTCATCATTACACAAAAGTTCGATGTAGAAGATGTACAAACTTAAGATGAAAATTATCAAATAAATATTTTATTAATTAATTCATATATAATTATATCAAATAGCACAACTGTCAACAAACTGACGATTGGCTTTGAAATATATTTTTCAACACTTTAAAGATCAGCTCGACCGCAATATGGAGGCATATGTAGATAACATGCCGGTCAAGAGCCAAGATGTTCCAAACCATATTGCTAATCTTCAGAAGACTTTCAACACCCTCCATCAATTGCAAATAAGTTGAATCCAGCAAAGTATGCCTTTGGAGTTATCGTCGATAAATTCTCAGATTCATAATCTTGCAAAGAGGTATCGAGGTAAATCTCGAGAAGATCAGAGCAATCTTTGAGATGACTCCACCAAGAACTGTCGAAGAGGTACAGTGTCTCATTGGCAGGATCACTTTGCTCAGCCACTTGATCTCCAGAATGGTCGAGAGATGTCTCCCATTTGTTTAAACCTTCAAGCAGCCGAAAGACTTTCAATGGACTATTGAATGCCAAAAAGCATTTGAGGAGTTGAAGCAGTACCTCAACTCTCCACCATTGCTCACGAAGCCTCAATCTGGTGATCAGCTACTGCTATATCTCACCGTTTCTTCGATAGCGATTAGCCCAGTTCTTGTTCATGAAGATAGACAGATTCAGAAGCCCATATATTACACCAGTAAAGTCCTTCATGATGTCGAGACTAGATATTCAAAGCTGAAAAAATTAATTTTCGCACTGATCATCACGGTGAGGAAGCTTAGGCCCTATTTTCAAGCTCACACCATAGTACTGCTAATTGATTAGCTGATTAAGGCCATTCTCCACCATCCGAATACCTCAGGATGGATTGTAAAGTGGATCCTTGAACTTACTGAGTTGGATGTGCAGTACCATTCGAGGCCTTCCATCAAAGTCCAAGTATTGATGGGCTTCATCATGAAATGCACCATTCCGAATGGACAAAGCTCACAAGATGGAGAAGGCTCAAAAGCTGGAAAAAGCTTGAGAAGTGAGGAGGCAGATGCAGAATCTGACCCTGAGGAGCTGTGGACACTGCTTGTCGACGGTGCATCAAATGCATTAGAAGTAGGGGCCGGACTCATCTTAATCGGTCCTAAAGGAGATATGGTAGGATATGCTCTGTGCTTCGAGTTTCCGACTACCAAAATAAGACAGAATATGAAGCTCTGATTGCTGGTTTCAGGGTTGCAAGAGAGGCAGGAGCTCAATATCTGAAGGTCTTCAGCGACTCCCAACTAGTTGTTGGGCATATCAAGGGTGGATACAAGGCCAGAGAGAAAACTATAAAGAAATATCTTCAGAAGGTAAAGAATTTGATCTTATCCTTTTTGAGTTTTGACATTCAGCAGGTTCCTAAAGCAAAAAATGCCAGGGCAAATGCATTATCAAACTTAGCAACCTTGTTGCCTGTCGATTTAGAAAAAGGGACATATTTCGAGTTATTAAAGATCTCGAGCTTCGAGGAGCCTCTCGTTGTCCAGTAGGTTGACAAAGAATTCTGTTGGATTGATCCTCTACTAAAGTATTTAAAGTCGGATGAGTTGCCATTTGATCGCAAAAAAGCTCAGAAGATAAAGAAGCAGGCCGCTTGCTATGCCCTATATGACGACAAACTGTATAAGCGATCATTCCTCCTACCTCTACTGAAGTGCTTATGCCCATTCGAGGCTAATTATGCACCGTGGAGGTCCATAAAGGAATCTGTGAAAGTTACTTAGGGGTAGATTCCTATCTTACAAGATTCTTCGGTAGGGCTACTACTGGCCCACAATGCAATAATATGCAGGCTCCTTTGTCAGGAATTACGATAGGTGCCAAAGAAATTCTAATATTCAATATCAGTCGGTGACACTTTTGACTCCCATCAGGCTCCTTGGTCATTTGCTCTGTAGAGAATGGACATCCTTGGCCCTTTTTCTCTTACATCAAGTCAGCATAAATTTTTCTAGTGGCTATCAACTATTTTATCAAATGGGTCAAAGTTGAGCCTCTAGCCCGCATAATCGAAGCGAGAAAAAGATTTCATCTGAAAATTCATCATTTGCTGCTATTGTCTTTCCAAAGTATTGATTATATATAATGGCAGACAATTCAGTAGTGCTCGACTCCATGAATTCTACAGAGAACATGGAATAGAGTATCGCTTCACCTCGATAGGCCACCCACAGACAAATGGAGAGGCAAAGGTGACCAACAGGACTCTCCTACGGGTCTTAAAGATCAGGTTAAACCTGATAGGGGGGTCCTGAGTAGATGAGCTTCATCATGTGCTGTGGGCTTATCGGACCACTCAGAGGATCCCAACTGGCGAGACTCCCTTCAACCTGGCATTTGGGACTGAAGCAGTCATTCCTGAAGAGTTCGAACTCCCTTCTTCAAAGTCGAGGAGTACAATGAAGACACCAATTCGGTGCGGCTCCGAGCCAACCTCGACTTAATCGAAAAAAGCAGGGAGCATGCCAACATTAGAATGGCTGCTTATCGCCAGAGGGTGGCTAGGTACTAGAATGCCCAGGTCAAAGCCAAGGAGTTTCAAGCTGGCGATCTGGTACTATGACAAGTTGAAGTTTTGCAGCCCACTGAGCAGGAGAAATTATCACCTAACTGGAAAGGCCTTTATCAAGTGAATGAGGTGGTACACCTTAAGATCTATCGGCTGAAGCAACTCGATGGGACTCTATTTTTTAGGCCATGGAATTCGACCCACCTATGTATGTATTATCAATAATATTATAACTGTTAGAATTTGATACCTCAAGATTCTATCCGCACTGATCCACAGCAAGGTCCACAATGACAAACGGAGTCCAACGAGCCCAAGATCAGCCTAAATGGAGTCCGGATGAAGAAGTTACAGTCGAAAGAAATTTGCACAGAGATCAGAGCAATCGAGGTCGGCGGTGGCTGGTCAACAGAGCGAGCACGCATGGAGGTGCACAGGCTGACCGCAAGCGCATGGTCCAGGCCCAGGCGGGCGCGCACAGGCACGGCCCGCGTGGGACTCTCATACGGTCCACATGTGGTGCATGGACCGACAATCCATGGGGGCCATGGAGGATTGAACGGACATTTCTCGCCCACTTCTCACAGTCTACCATGGACCGACGGTGTTTTGGAGTTGTTTCTCACAGTCCATGATACTATTTCTTGGACCGATGCACGATCGGGTGGTTGTGGATGATTTCGATCATGATCGGATGGTTATCAATGGTTCTAGGGAGTTCAATGGGCATGTAGCATGCGATGAGGCACGATCGAATGGCCTAGGGATGAGCCAATCGAGATCTGATGGTTCAGAGGCATGTTCGGATGATAATCGGAGTGCATATCCGATCAGGGCTCGGATCAGTTATTTAAAGGACCTGTGGTAGCGAACTGAAGGCAGCACGACATGGTGTGTTTGGCCAAAGACCCAGAGCAGCAGCAGACCGAGAGGAGCCGACAGAGAGCAGAGGTAGGGATACTTCGAACAGACTATCAGACAACAGATAGTAGTCACTTCAAGAGTTTAAGGGGTCTTCCTAGAGAGAGCTTTTGTGAGGGAGAGCTTCTTATGAGAAAGAGATTGGGTATACAAGTATTGAGGATGTGATTTCCTCTTGTAGTTTTTTTTTCATAGTAAGACTTGCATGCCCCATGGAGGTGAGCATTTTAGCTGATCCATATATTTATTATGTTTCTGTTTATTTTTTTTTCTACTGCGATGTATGGTATCGAAAAGATCTTGTGGAGGTGGTGTCCTGACCAGACATCCGAACAAGTGGTATCAGAATGAGACGATACGAAGATACAGATTGCGGCAGTGGTGAGCAAGATTGAAGATGGAGAAGATAGGCTCAATCAAAGTGGAGATCAATCGGTTCGATGGGAAGAGCAATTTCTCCTTATGGCAGGTGAGGGTGAAAGATATGCTCATCCAGTAAGGATTGATTGATGCTCTTTTGTACGAGGAGAAGACTATCATGGAGGTGCAGGATTGGAGGTGACTCCAGATACAGACAGTGAGTATGATCCACTTGTACCAACGAATGAGGTGGTGATCCATGTGCTTAACGAGATTTTTCCGACAGTGCTGTGGTCGAAACTCGAAGAGTTATATATGGTGAAGTCTCTCACCAACACTCTCTTCCTCTGGAGGTAATTCTATCAACTGCACATGACTGAGGGACAGAGCGTGTAGGAGCATCTCGGCCACTTCTAGAAGATCCTCATCGATCTCCTCAGTGTTGGCATGAAAGTTGAGGAGAAGACCAGGGCGCTGGTCTTGCTAGCATCGCTTTCCCTTCGTATGAGTTCTTGGTGACTGCTTTTCTAGTAGAGAAGAGCACCATCAAGATGGACGAGGTCATCGTAGTGATTCTTCAGAACGAGATTCTCAGAAGCAAGAATCCAGCTTCGAGCTTAGGCGGCAGCTCAACTTTGATGGTTTCTGGAGAAGCAGAAAGTGGTACACGGAGTGATAGGAGATTGCGATAAGGGTGGCCCAAGTTCAGGACGAGGGACTTGAGCAAGAACTGATGTTATTGATGTGATAAGTTGAGGCATCTAACCAGAGATTACTCTCAACTCAGAGATCGAACGAGGGCTACTGCAGCGACGATCAGTAGTGAGTCAGAGGATGATGTTCTGGAGATATCTGATGAAGTATCTACTTCTTTTCAGTAGTAGATTTTAGATTCTGTATGCACCTATCATGTATGCTATAGAGAGGAGCAGTTTGACCCTCTGGAGAGTAGTGAGGGCATTGTTATCTACTGGATGGATTGAACTATGTGATCAGAAGTATCGAAACAGTCAGCTAGAGGACACATGATGGTGCAGTGAGAAGATTGAGGGAGATCTGATACATACCCAATTTCAGATGGAATCTTATCTCACTGAACAGACTGAATTCGAGAGGCTACAGGACGGTAGCTGGTGCAGAAATTCTGAAGGTGTTGCATGGCGATAAGGTTATTTAGAGAAAAAAAGAGGATGAGAGGATATTACTACCTGACGGGGAGCACAGTGCAAGATGGAGCTTCAAAAGTCAGGAGGAGTCCAAAGCGAGATGGAGCTTCAGGTGGAGGTGTATCGGGCACGAGATATGAGATTCGAGAGGATGAGAGATGATATCGCAGGGTGAGATTCCTATTGCCACAGAATGATTCTCCGAGCAGATCTCAGGTCAGAAGGAACATAGTATACGATGGAGATGGGATCGAGTGGCCTGGCTCGACTCCTATATTTGTCCATCCATGATGAGCAGATGATTGCCCCAGGACATGGTGGTGAGGAGATTCAGAAGCTCTCAAAGTCAGAAGGAGGCTGAATATCGAATCGAGATGAAGATTGTTAAAATTTTATATCTCAAGATTCGATCCATACTGAGCCCACAGCAAGATCCACGATGATAAACGAAATCCAATGAGCCTAAGATCAGTCTAAACAGAGTTTGGATGAAAAAGTTACGGTCGAAGAAAGTCTGTACAGAAATTGGAGTGGCGGAGGCAGACGGATGGCCGGAGGAGCGAGCACGCATAGCGGCACACGGGCAGACCGTGAGTGCGCGGCCAGCGTGCGGATGTACAGGTGCATGCAGTGCACGGCCCAGGCCCAGGCCCAGGTGGCGCGTGCACGGGCGCGGCCCAGGCCTAGGCAAGCATGCGCAGGCACAGCCCGTGCGGGACTCTCATGTGGTCCACGCACGGTGCAAGGACCGACAGTCCATGAGGATTGTGATGGATCGAACTGGTGTTCTCACCCACTTCTCGCGGTCCACCGTGACTGGCGGCATTTCGGAGCCATTTCTCACGATCCATGGTACTATTTTGTGGACCAGTGCGTGATCGGATGATTACGGATGATTTCGATTGCGATCGGATGATTATTGGTGGTTCTAGGAAGATCAGCATGCATGTAGCATGCGATGAGGTGCGATCGAATGGCCCAAAAATGAGTCGATCAAGGTCTAGCAGTTCAGAGACGTGTTCGAGTGATAATCGAAGTGTATATCCGATCAGAGCTCGGATTCAGTTCTTTAAAAGGGCCTGTGGTAGCAAACAGATGGCAGCACGACGTGGTGTATTCGATCGAGGACCTAGAGCAGTAGTAGACTGAGAGAAGTCGATAGAGATCAGAGATAGAAATACTTCAGTTAGACTATCAGGTAGCAGACAGCGGTCGCTTCAGAGATTCAGAGGGTCTTCCTAGAGAGAGCTTTTGTAAGAGAGAGCTTCTTGTAAGGAAGAGATTGGGTGTATGATAGATGAAGGTGTGATTTTCTCTTATAATTTTCTGTTCTTCATAGTGAAGCTTGCATGCCCCATGGAGATGAGCTTTTTGGCTGATTCATGTATTTGATTGTGTTTATATTTTATTTCTTCTTTCTTCCTGCTGCGACGTATGGTATCAAAAAGATCCTATGGAGGTGTTGTCCTGGCCAGACATCCCCAACAGTAACATCATGTTGTTATATATACATATGGGTTTTTACATTCATCAACTCTTCCTTGTGCATAGAAGCGACATGAAAAGCTGAAACTCTCATCCAACAGGTTTTACAAGAGTTTTTCTGATCGAAACCAACTTTTTAAGGATTCCTTTAGTTGAAATCGTATTTAATGAATGAAGACTAACCTAAAAGGACCTTCGGAGGGCTAACCAAAAGACCCTCAGCCTATAATAATCGATCTTTGATCAGCTTTGATGTAATCAGCCTTTGATCGATCTATAACTAAAAACGAGCAGAGCAAAGATGCCGCTCATACAATGAGCAGAGCAAAGATGTCGCTCGCATGAAGGGCAGAGCAAAGATGCAGCTCATCATCACCCTTGGATAACGGCCTACGATCGACCCTGGCTCAATGGCCTTTGATTGGCCTAACTTTCATCGAGGTTCCTTTGTTCAGAACCTAAGTTTTTTTATCAGAACTGTATTGGCTATAGTTCCTTTAGTCAGAATCAGCCTTACTGAGGCTCGTTTACTCAGAACTAAGGTTCCTTCAATCGAAACTATTTCTATTGAAATTCCTCTACTCGGAATTGTTTTATTCCCTACGATCTCATGACAAAACTTAGTCTCCTAAATTGGAGCGAATTCAGCTAAATTCCTAAGGTCAGAATTGAGTCAGATCGAGGTAATTCCAAGTTATCTAGGTCAGAACTGGCCTCCACGTGCTAAATGAAAATGTGCAAGAATGAATAAAAAATATAGATATTATGAAAGTAACTTCTTTCATTCATTCAAATATTTACAAGAAAGAAGATGGTGCCTGAAGCGCCACCTTATAAAAAAAAAAGAGAAGAGAGCAAAGTAAATAGAAACAAGGATGAGGAAGCTCGGTCCTCATCCGACAAGGAGGTCCCCACCTTTCATCGCTATTTCGAGTTGGAGGCCATGGAGTTCTAAGTATGGCGTTATCTGCAATAGGCGAGCCTTACAATCCTTGAAACTGAGTATAAAGATGGTAGTAGCAATGTCAATAGCCTCCTTCTCAAACTTTATGGAGGTCCAAAACTCCTAAATACAGCATGCACGGACATCGCGAGGAATCTATTCAAACTAAGAGGTACGTTCACCACCAGAAGATGGTGGGGATCGAGAGGTGGAGGGCACCCTGCGAGAGGAGGATGGACAAGCACGCCTAGCCCTCTTTCAGACCGCTCTCGCAAAGGCATTCCATTCTTTCACTCTGGCCTTGATTGCTGCCAAAGTTGGTGCCATGGCGACAGAGAAGAGAAGAAGTTTTTGCAAAAGGGAGAAAGATGAAAGGTGGAGTTCAACTAGCCTTTGGCCCCTATTTATAGGCGTCAGTGTCCACATCAACCGTCAATCGATAGCTTGAAAGAATATAATTGTCCATCGGGCAATAAATGGCATGTTTTCCACTACCAGAAATAAATCCAAGCGATGCTTTGTGAAGTAGGGCATGACTACGTGGCTTACTCTTGCTAGCCCTATATTCTTTTTCAAGCATTATTCTATCGAAAGAGTCAACAGCTGTCATTCTCCATGACTGCTCACATTAAAAAGAGTAAAGCAAAAATGCCTCTCAAACAATGCCTCAGATTAGCATATGTGAGAAATTACCTCAGATCGGCATGTGCAAATAATTGCCTTATATCGGTATGCGAATAAAAATGCATAATCATAGACAAAAAGATAGAAGGTACAAAGCAAAATAAATTTCATTCATCTTTTAAAATTTTTACAATGACCTCGAAAGGTCTGAGTACAAAGAAAATAAAAGCCTAAGAGGTAGAAGTTAGATCGGAGGCACATGTTGCAAGTGCATCGATTGCAGTGAGATCTCAAACTTTGTCAAAAAATTTAGATTTAATCCTAGATACTTGGCAGTGACCCTATCCCGGACCGATTGCTTTCCGACGTCATAGGCATCAGCAGAAAATTCAACCTTCTCATCTTAATACTCCGCCGATGCTTAGAAGTTCGTAACAGTCGTTGAAGCGGCCTCAGTTGTCTTCTTCTTCATTACCTCGATCGCAGCTTTATTCTTCTCTGAGAGCTTTTTGAGCTCCTTTATTCTCGCTGCCTGCGCTTTTTGGATGCCTAGCAGTCAAGAATTTTTCTCGACTGCTCCTCTTAGGGTTGCTTCAGGATCCTCAGCTCTTCTAATGACAGCATCGGCCCTCATAGAGGCCTCTCCAGCCTCTCTCTCGGCCTTGTCTTTAGTCACCTTAAGTGTTTCGACATCGGCCTTGTGCTTCCTTGCCTCTGTCGAAACTTCGAGAGAGCTCTCTATGTACCTATTTAGATAATGGACGAGCTGTCAAGAAAAATCTCTTATCAGCAAGCATGACAGGCATATATTTGAAGTAAATAAGGCTACAGGAGTGTCAGCTTACTCGGATGAAGGACTCCACAGCTGCTTTCCTCACTTCCCTACGTGGCTCGGCCTGCAGCTTGTTTGCATTAGTTAGGAGGAGCATCCCAGTGAATAGCTCATGCGCCAGCTTGTAATCTTCTAGGACTGAAGCCTCGAGCTTCAGACTAGCTGGTGTGGTCTCGAAAGCCCTAGCTGCCTTGGCTGGCACCTCTTTCGGAGAAGAGTCGACGATTTGAGGGGTTGGTAGGCTTCGAATTACTTCTTCCAATAGGCTCGAAATTGCCTCTTCAGGGACTTGGTCTGTTTGGCTTCTTCGATCTCCATCAGAAACCGAGGTAGTAGACGAGCCAGATTGAACCCTCATGATTCTAAAGTCGTCGGAGTAAGGAGGTTTAGGTCCCTCCGACCCAAGAGCCCGCAGCATAGGAAGACTCTTAAGGCGGATGCTCCGACCGCCCATAGCCTCAGCTGTCCTCTTTTGATGGATTTCTTTTCCAACTTCTTCGGCTAGCTCTGCTCCATCTCTGCAGCCAAGATAATCAGGTTAATGTAAAGCACAAATTATGGAACATAAGACTCTGAGATAGGAGACCCATATGCACCTTAAGGAGCGGCTTGACTAATGCCGACATTGAATAAGATCTACTTTGATAAAAGCTCTTTCAGCTTTGGGAACTTAAAGTTGCGCAAGGTCTCCAGCTCCAGCCTTAGGCACTGATCTAATGCAGACTCCTTTAGCGCAGCTTCCTGAGAGTTGCCCCAGGCGACAAATCTCCAATCTTCATCAAACATCTTGGAGATGAATATGAAGCGCTCCTTCCAACTATGGACAATGGAAGAGCATCCCAGATCAATAGACGAATGTCTTTCCTCTTTTGAGATGACACATACCACCACCCTCATGCTCCAAGATGCCTCTTGAGACTGAAGAAGAACGAAAAAGTGCGATGCTGGGATCAATCCTAGCTAATACACACACTGCCGTAAAATTGTATATATGCCGTCATGAATTCGGGACTACTGAATATGGCGACATCTCAAGGTATTGGAAAAGAGCAACAAAAAAGGGGTGGAGAGGAAGCCTCAGCACAGTCTGAAAGCACTCCTCATAGGTTGATCCAGCCTGGGGGAGGTTGGCAAATCCGACCGTTTGGCTATGGAATCTCCTGTTGAAATGTAGAAGGAATCTGAAACTGCTCGTGAAGCAGTACCACATCCCTCTTCGTCATCTTAGACTGAAATTCCAGCGAGATGAAATCGGAGTCCTTAGAAGCCATTCCCCTTTTCAAGATAAGAAGAAAACTATAGATGCAAAAGAGGAAGAAGAACCTATGACGAAAGAAAGCGGGAGTAAAGGAAGAAAAAGGCAATCGAAAACCCTAGAAGCCTGTCTCATCTGGGGTTTAAATAATCCCTACTTTAAAAGATCTCTTGACGATCCTCTTTCTCAGAGCATTAATGATCGGAGGCATGGCAGACGAGGTTTTAACATGTGCTTGACACATGGCGGTCACCAGTCGAGTACAGTGCCTGCCGTCGAAATGGTAGTTAATGCGAGTGATAGAAAATCATGCTTTATGCCACTTTCGAAGAGACATGCACGGATGTGTGGAGGTACTTGCCACATGGATGCAGGTTGAATTCCAATTCCTTCTAGAACCTACACAATAGATATAAGTCAATATAGCTCGGACTATAGCTCAGATTGCGGTTCGGATTATGCCTTATGGGTCGAATCATGATTAAATTTTTAGTATAGATCAGAATTCAACCGACATGGCTTGGAATATGATTTACACTCATTCATTCAAGCACTATGAATGGTAATGAAAAATGAGCTGAAAATGAACTTTATTCGTTTGTTCCAAAATGATTATATGGTTCAGGTTATAAAAGAAAAATACATTATTGCCTCAGAGCATCATCAAGGCGCCTAGATTTGAAGCAACTTTTCTTCATGCCAGCAGCCTCTTTTGTTTGAGTGGTTGCATCAACTTTGCTCGGTTCGACAAGATGCTGGGATGCTCTTGCGAATTTTCCTATACTCTCCGAGATCACAGCCTTCAAACTTTTATTCGAGAGACAGGGTTGCAGAAGTTCAATGCTAGTAGCAGGGAGGTGCGTTCGAGCCATTATTTTGCACATCTCGAAGCCAGCAGAGAATGTCAATTTGCAGGCCTCATTTATAATGTCGGCTCCTTTCTTTGCCAGTCGATCTATTCTTATTTGAGCCTTTTCAGTCAGAAGCTCCTGATCCACAAGTCGGTGATAGAGGAGATCTACGCTCTCTCTTTTATCCTTCACCTTCTTCTTCAGGTGCTCCACTTTCGATAGAGCCTCCTGAAGTTCGGCCTGAGGTGCAGGCAGCTCCGGGGTCACTTTAATCCCCTTGGATGCAGAATCTTCGCCCATTTGAGTCATCCTTTCTCTGTGGCTCGCTCTGTCTTCCTCAGGCGCTCTACATCATCACGGGCTCGACGTCAGTCTCTTTCAGCCCTAGACCTTTGCCTCTCAAGGTCTTCAATCCTCTCTTTAGCTTTTTTAATCTCGTCATCTTGATGATCGATCGTTTCTTGGGCTTCTTAAAGGGCCTCTTCAGAAGAGTTGAGCTCTTTGGTCAGCTCGGCATCAGTCTTCTCTTCTTGCTCTAAAAGATATTTCAGCTAGTCGATTTCCTCCTTTCGCTGCTGTAAAGTCTAGCACTGAAGCCTTAGAGGTAGAGTTGACAAAGTTGGCCAGATAATGCCCAACCTACACAAAGTTTATACCAAACCATCAGATACTGCAAATTACCGGAGATCAAGAGAAAAGACCTGAAAAGTCCTTACCTGGACAAAAGATCTGAGGGCACCCATCATCCACTGTTGAGCACTCTGCTCGCCCAGGAACTACTTCTCAATAGGAGAAAAAAATTTCTCAAAAACTCTATCGCCGATTCAAGATTCTCCTCTACGGATGGAATGGAAGGCACCGGTCGTGAGGGACCTACTTAGGAAATGGCCAGGGGAAGACACGGGATAAGCACTGCCTGCTCCAAAGGGTTCCCAACTTCTGTCGCCATTGCTAGAACCTTTTCTGGATGATCGACCATCTCCATCGCCTACATGCCCTCCACCAAAGTCTCCTTCATTAAGACCTCCTCTGTTGGAGCTCCCACCATAGCCTCCGATGGTTGAGCTATAGATTCAATGATTAAAGGGAGATTTTCATCCTCCACAGCTGCGGGAGTTGGCTCAGTGGCTGAAACTTTGATATTGCTACTCACTGGAGCTAGAGGACCCGTAGATGGAACTTTGGCCTATCTTTTAAGACTGACACTAATTTGAGCTTCTTCACGAGCTTTGGATTCATCTTGCCCCAAAAGTCGCAGCAAAAGTCCGGAGTGGAAAGGCTTTGCAATCGTCTTCTTCATACACTCAAAAATTAGATTTAAAAGAGGATAAAGGTGAAGACAAAAAGCCGCCGTCGGAGAAATTAAATACTTGAGAAAACTGCCAGCTGTGTGGTCCCATCAATCGTGATCATTTGTGACAATAGCACCGAGCTGATATCATCAATCTTAAATGTTGGGACACGTGAAGGTGTGAAAATGCACATCTCCAGATCTGAGGTACAATTTTTGGAGTACTCCTTTCATCTGATTCTCAGACTCATGAGTAGGGATAGTATTATGATGGTATCATGGATATCTTGGATTTGTTATGCTACTATTGATGCCTCAGATCACTGAGCTATCTTTGCGGTTGCCAACCCAAACATCGAGCTGAGGTATATAGAGCAGACCCATTTTTATCCAATCAGTTATGCGGTCTATCTGGCACGTGAGCTCCCTCCGTTACCTCGACCTATCGGTTTCCTAGCATGTGCAGCAGCTGTCTATCATGTGGATAAGCTTGGACGTAACTAACTCCCCATGATCTCGCGGGAGCAGATAGTTCACAGGGGCAGATAAAGATTAGAATATCTCACTCATTAACAGCATGTCCAATAACCCGATAACCCCGAAACTGCACGTTCTCACGGTTATCTAACTACATTCTCGATAAATGACAAAAGTTCCGAGGACCCAAGTAAGTAGTCCCTCTCATAGAATCTGCTGTTGCTCTCTTTGTTCTCTGAAATCTGATTTGAGCATCAGAGGATCCTCATCGGAGTGAAAACATCCAGTTTGGACTTGTTTTGCACGTCACTCAAGCATCACTGCATAAGGCCCAGTCGCCCATCTTCCGACCTCAATAAAACAAGCAACAATAGTTATTATATATGGATTGCACAAAAAGAAATTTTTTTGATAATGATGTTGGGGTTCTTAATGATTATCTTTTTCTTACTAAAATATAGGTGTGGTTTTGTTCTCCCACATCCCTTATCATGGTAATGAGATGTCTTAGTTGTTAGTCAAGTATGCCTTATTTCTGAATGTTTATAAAGCTTAAACTGAGCAAATCTTATCTTATCTTTGTGATATCATATCTTCAAACTACATGGATTTATTCTTTCGTGACTTAAATGAAATTCTCTTCTGAGCAGAAAACTCCATCCTTATAATCTTAGAATAATAGCATTTTTGTGTGGACCATAACCTACCTAAGTAGTTATAAGAATTATTAGAGAAGTTAAAACTAATGGTTAGAAAAATACAAATCATTAAGAGAAAATAAATTATTTGGAGATTTAGCATGTTCGTTCCTTTAATTTTCTCCTCGTGGACTGGATGACCAATCCTATATTCACTGTCTTGATGTTATTGTTATCTGTTAAATTGTGGTCTCTATTTAAATTATAATTAAAGAAAATGCACCCCAAGTTAATGAGTTGAGATGGCCGAGTTGGTCTAAGGCGCCAGATTAAGGTTCTGGTCCGAAAGGGCGTGGGTTCAAATCCCACTCTCAACAACAACTATGAAATCTTTTCAAAAACTAAATTATAGTTCCCCAAAACATTTTTATATCAACATTGAAAAAGTGTTCAAAATGAATTTTGAGTCCAATCCTCAAGCCTTAACACTTTTTGCTTTCTTTCTAGTCAAACAAAAATATGTAGGAGCAAACAAATTAATAGAATAAGAACATCTAAAACCTGGGGGAAACGTTAGTTCAATAAAAAAAGTTCCACCATCAATGAATATATTTTCTAGATATACCTTTTCAAATTGATTATTTTAAATTAATATATATTTCAACAAAACGATTGTTACACTGGTAGTTAAAGGCATTTGGGTTTAATTTGGGATGAAATATCATGTGCTCGATTTTTTAATTTTCTTTTGGACAAACACAAAATGCTATTTAGAAGCTAAAAATGTGCTAATTTCTCGCAAGCATTGCCCATCGATAGTTCATTAAGAGTAGGAATTAGTGTACCATCTTAAGTTTCGATTGTATGATAACTTACTCCTAGCTTACCAAGGAGAAAAGCAATAATTAACCAAATTCCTATATAACCTGTAAGGTCCATTTTAGATCTGTTTAAGCTAATTTTGGTTACAATGGCAATATTCTTCTAATTATTAAATACTAGATCTCTATACGTGCCATATGCTTGAGTAAAAATTGTGGATGATTGTGATTAAAGATAGAAGGCATTGGTTGAGATGGGATGAATAATTGTTATTAATGAAAGAAAATAGTCTTGCACAACTATGATTGCAAAGAAGAATGCCAATTAAGGTGGAATGATGGACTTCAACTCAAGACAGTAGTGAGAATTGACTGAGATAGAATTGGAAGTTGAGTTTAAGAATGTAGGGGTGGCAATGGTGGAACCCAAATAATAAGATCACAACTCACTAATAAACTAGTGAATTGAATCAAACTACCTACGATCAAAATATGCAAGAATATAGAGAAATAAGAAAATCAAAGAGAGCCACAAGCACAACAACACAACACAAAAATTATATGGTTCACCTACTACCGAGCTATGTCCACGGGCACAGAGAAGATCAAAATCCACAATCAATTTGGAAGATTACAAAAGTTTAGAAAGAGATTACCACTCTATAACAATGGGCTTACTACTTTTCAATGAAAAATCCTCTTCTTATTACACCTCCTAAACACCCTTTCGATCTTGTGAAGCCCGCTTCAAAATGCTTTAGGAACCCCTCCAATTAACCTTGAAAGCTTGGACAAGCAAGAAGAACAAGAAAACTCACCACCACAAAAAATCTTTCCTTATTTCTTTTTCTACTCTAAGAAAAAAAATACTCAAGAGAAGACCTCATCTCAGTCAATACAATAGAAGCTCTCTTTTACTAACCCACCTTAGCCCAAGTAGCTAATACATCAAGTAAGTCCAATAAGTTAATTGGTGAATTTGATATTACCAAATTCAACAATTTCCACCTTGATAGCAAAGTCACCATTCTCCATATCTCCGTGCCAATCATGTGCCTCTCTATGCTCCTTTCATCTTGAAGCCCAAAGAAATAGACTCCATTTTAATTTCTCTACTCACACCAGGTTCGTAAGCATATCGGCTACATTCTTATGAGTGCCCACCTTCAACACTCTCATCTTATCATCTTCAATGACCTTCCAGATGTCATGGTATGCACATCAATATATTTGATCATTTTGTGATAAACCGGATTCTTTGCCAAACATATAGCGCTCATACTATCACATAGCAATATCATGGGAACCATCTTTATAGTAAGCTCTTTCATCAAGTCTTGAAGTTACAAATGCTTCCTTGCTTCCATTAGTGCATGTACTCAGCCTCTATATTCGGCAAAGCAACCGTCACTTGGAGCTTAGACATCCAACTAATTGGACCATTCTCATTTTGAAATACATAATCTGTTGTCAATTTTCTCTTATTAAGATCACCGACAAAATTTGTATCCACATAACCTTGTATTGAACTTGAGCTCTTGCTATAGGTAATTGTATAATCACTAGTCTCTCTTAAGTAATGAAGTACCCACTTTACCGCCTCCCAATATATCTTCTCGGGATTTGCCATAAATCAGCTAAGAATGCTAACCGCATAAGTAATATTCAACCTCGTGCACACCATAGCAAACATCAAGCTATCTACTACAATAGCATAGGAAACTCGATCTATCCACTTTTTTCCATCCTCCGTCTTAGGATATTGCTCCAAAGACAACTTAAACTAAGATGCAAATAGTGTCCTCACCTTTGCTTTGCTCATACTAAACTTTCAAATAACTTCTCCACAAATCTCTTTTGTAAAAATGATAACGTGCCATTTTGCCTATCCCACCAAACCTGCATACCAAGAATTTGACATGTCGGTCTGAGGTCTTTCACTTCAAAGGCCTGGCCCAAATCTTTCTTGAGCTCTTTAATCATTGTCCTTTCTTTGCATGCTATAAGCATATCATCTACATACAATACCAATACTAGAAAGTTACCATCTTTGAAGAACTTCAAGTAGACATAATGATCATACTTACTTCTTTAGAATTTTCGGCTTAACATGAATGTATCAAATTTCTGACACCATTGCTTTGATGCTTGTTTAAGCCTATATAACGACTTCTTGAGCTTACATACAAGATTCTCCTTGTCCTTTTCTATGAAATATTAAGGTTGATGCATATAAACCTTTTCCTCTAGATCACCAGACAAGAATGCCGTCTTCACATCTAATTTCTCATGTTCCAAGTCATTAATAGCAACAAGACTAAGAAGAAGATATATAGAATCCAACTTAACAATGGGAACAAACACATCAAGGAAATCCATATCTTCTTTGGTGCAAATCTTTTGGCAACTAACCTTGCTTTGTACCTTTGGATCATCCCATCAATTCCTCTCTTTATTTTTATAAACCCACTTATAATCAATCGCTTTCTGACCCTTTGGTAAATCCATCAAATCTCATATTTGATTTTTATGAAGTGCCATCATTCCCTTTTCCATAGCCCTTTTCCCATGGTTTGTATTGATAGCATTAACGGCCTCTTGAAATGTACATGGCTCTTCCTTCACGATTAGTGCTTGAAGTGTACTTGAATCTACAAAGTCTTTTAAATATGTAGATATGCACTGCTCTCTTGTTGAATACCGAGACATATCATATGCTTTTTTACCTTCATAAGAGCTCTCCTCTTTATCAGAACCTTACTCAACTGACTCTTCAACCTCATCAAACTCAACCGGTGCATTCTCTAATTCAACATTTTCATTTAGTGCATAACTTGAAAATGGAAGTTCAAAACCTTGAGTCTGATGCCTGATTTCTTCTTCCCTTTACTTTATTTTTCATACCTCTTCTCAACATATTTGATTCATCAAAGTGTACATCACATGTTGTGATAATTTTGTAGGCCACTGGATCCCATAATTGGAATCCTTTCACATCTTTTGTATAGCCAACAAAGATACACTCTCTTAATTTTGGATCTAACTTTATTCTTTGACAATTAGGAACCAATACATAAGCATGACAACCAAATATTTTAAATTAGAATAATTACAAGAATTTTCGAACCATACCTTCTCCAGTGTTTTCTATCAAATGCCATAGAAAGTGAGCGGTTGACAAGATAACATGCCATAGATATGACCTTGGCCCATAACTCGTGCTCCAAACCAGCATTGCTTAATATACTACGAGCCCGCTCCATCAATATACGGTTCATTCTTTTCACAATTTTATGTTGTCATGGATTATAAGGGTTGGTGTAGTGCCTCAAGATACCATTCTCCTTACAAAAGAGTTCAAACGCTTTAAATTTGTACTCTAAACCATTATTCGATCGGAGAACTTTAATGTGATGTTCGGTGAGATTCTCTACATCGACCATGAAATGCTTGAATGCTTCAAATGTTTCATCCTTTGGCTCGAGAAACTTAACCCAAACTTTCCGTAAGATGTCATTAATAAATAATATGAAGTAATTGGAGCCACCATATGAAGTAGTAGGAGTGTTGGATTTTGGTGCCTCGAATTCGACCCATAGCAGCTCAAGAAGGAGAAGCCCACAGCACGTAGCACGAGGCTCATGTGGAGCAGCCCGCAGGCCGGCTGTGGGCATCCAGATCTGCTGGCACCTAAGCCCCATAGGCCTACAGCACGCGTGGCCTAGGCGGGGCCTGCATTGTACGTGGCCCGCAGCATGTAGGCTCGTCCAATGCATGCAGCGCACGTGGCCTAGTGCGGCCCAGGTGTGGGATGCGCTAACCATCGCACGATCCACCACACGCCCGAGGAGGAGTCGCGGTCCATGCATAGCACGTGGACTGCCACGGTCCAGAGTCGGTTTCTCGCAGCTCACGTGCTGTGGATGAACATGTGACATGCGGCATGCACTGAGAGGGTTCGGTCCACAGTCGGTTCACACGAGAGTGGTCTATGTGCGGTCCACAGAGCTATTTTATGTGTCGGGCAGCCACGAAGGCTTGTGGCACGATCGGATAGTTCAGACTAGTTTTGGAGTCCTAATAGGAGTCTAAATGTGGTTTTGACTTGGATTTAGTGCTTTATTAAGTGCCTGACGGCTTGTGGAACAGAGGAGGTAGCCTGAGGGTCTTGGTGAGCGACAGAGAATTTTTTTAAGGATTTTTGTGAGAGCTTTATAAGGGTTGAATGTTTCTTATTGAGAGAGAGGTTTATAAGAGTTGAGAGTACATGATCTCCTTTTGTATTTATTTTCTCTCATAGTGAAGCTTGCATACCCCATGGAGATAAGCCTTAGGCTGATCCATGTATTTGAATATGTCCTTTTATTTCTCTTCTCCCTTCTTATTGCAGTATCGACATCGTCACCTGAGTTAAAGGGTCTTGGGTGGGGGATCCATATTCTGCACTCGTAAGAGATCCTTTCCAACAAATGGTATCAAAGTACGTGGTTATCTAGATTGTGACAATGTTGATTGAGGTTGAAGAAGATGGAGAAGATAGGCTTAATCAAGATGGAGATCAACCGATATGATGGAAAGAGCAATTTCTCCCTACGACAAGTGAAGGTGAAGGATGTGCTCATCCAACAAGGATTGATTGATGCTCACTTGTATGAGAAGAAGCCGACTACTATGGAGGAGAAGGATTGAAGGTGGCTCTAGATGTAGACGGTGAGTACGATTTGCTTATACTTGATGGATGATGTAATGATCCATGTGCATAACGAGATTTTTCCGACGATGATGTGGATGAAGCTGAAGGAGATGTACATGACGAAGTCACTCACCAATGCTCTCTTTCTCTAGAAGCAGTTCTACCTGCTGTGGATGAGCGAGGGACAGAGCGTGCAGGAGCATCTCAGCAACTTCTAAAAAATCTTCACTGATCTCCTTAGCGTTGGTGAGAAGATTGAGGAGAAGACTAGGGCATTGATCTTGCTTTCATCGTTTTCTCCTTCTTGTGACTGCTCTTCTGTACTTCTTCAGAATGAGATTCTCAGGTGGGAGAATCAAGCTTCGAGTTTAGGTAACGACTCGGCTATGACGGTGACTGAAGATGGTGGTGGTAAAAGATGAAGGGGCAGAGGATCGCAAAGTGGGCTGTCCAGGTCCAAGTCGAAAAACTACAGCAAGATTAGATATTACAAGTGTAATGAATTGGAGCATCGAGTCAGAGATTGCCTACAACTCAGAGATCGGATGAAGGCTAATACGACAGCGGTTCAAGATAGCGATACCGAAGAAAGTGATGATGCTTCCGGTATCTGATGAGGTATCTACTTCTTTCCACAGTGAATTTTAAATTCTATATATTCACATCATATTTATTGTAAAGAGGAGCTGTTGATTCCCTAGAAAGCAGTGAGGGTGCTATTCATCTGTCGGATGGATTGAGCTGTGTGATTAGAGACATTGAAACTCTCTGCTTACAGACTCATGATGGAGCAGTGAAGAATTGGATGAGGTCCGATATATATCTAACTTCAAGAGAAATCTAACTTCATTGAGCAGACTAGATTTAAGCAGCTACAGATGGAGAACTAAGATGGAATCTTGAAGGTTCTTGCAGCAGTAGGATTATGATGAAGGAGAAGAGGTATGGAGGATATTACCTCTTGGCAAGGAGCTCAGAATGAAGTGAAGCTTCAGGAGCCAGTGAGAGCTCAAAGCAAAATGGAGCTCCAGTTATAGGTAGATTGGGCACGAGACGGAAGACTGGGGAGGATGACAGATGATGTCGCAGGATGAAATTTCTATTACCACAAAAGGCTACCCGAATAGGTCTCCGATCAGACAAATCACAGTATATGACAGTGGAGGCCAAAGCCTACTGATTAGATTCTAGGGCAAAAATCAATTACTAGAAGTTGTTTAGAAAAACAACTGGTTATGAACCTACCATAGATGCACATGGGTTGACCAACCAAAGTTGGGCTCGTGTGTAGACTTGTGTAG
>KE506318.1:107456-119553 GCA_000441515.1 Elaeis oleifera
TTTTAAAAAATTTAAATTACCATTTTATCCCTGCACTGAATTATGTAACAACTTCCTCTCTGCTAGAATCTTCATACCCTTCTCACTCATGTGACCTAACCTCCTATGCCATAACCGAAGGGGAAGGCCATCATTCTCATTGCATAAGCTTCATTTATCGTCATTCTCCTCAATAATTTGTACAAATTTCCAACTTGGATACCCTTTATAGCAACCATTGCACCTTTAGAAACTCTAAAAACACCTTGCCCGATGAATTTGTAGCCCTTTTTGTCTAATTCGGAAAGAGAAAGTAAGTTTTTCCTCAAATTCGGAACATGGCATACATTTTTGAGTACCCAAACCATTCCATCAAATATCCGTAAGTGCACCATATCAACTCCAACCGTCCTGCTATTTGAGTTATTTCTCGTCAAAACCTTATCACCTTTACAAGCCTGATATGCAGTAAACCATAAATGATGTGGACACATATGATAGGTTACACTGTTATTCAGAATCCAATTTTGATGAAATACCGAACTTGAACCCACCATCAAGATTTCATCATCAACAACACCTGATGTCGATTTTCTACCTAACGGACTTATTTTCAATTCGAAGCCATTCTTTCCACTACTTGATTCACCGACATACTTTTTGAAATTTGAAACTTATCGATTTCTACAATCCTTCTTAAAGTGTCTGATTTTACTATACAACCAACAACCCCTTTATCATTTTGGCTTTTAGATTTCGATCTATACATATAGACTTGCTCTTTGAGAGATTTCTTGATATGCTTTCACATTCTCCTTAACGATCTCTCATCAAGAGTATCCATTTCACTTTCTGAACTCCCCAAAGTTGCCTTTCTTCGTAGCTCATCGGCTAACAAAGCACTAAAATAGTATCCATGTTAAGAGAATCCGCTTTGGTACAACTTAGACTTATAATTAGTATGTTATAGAAATTCGATAATGTACATAGTAAAAATATAGCATTATCCTCATCTTTCATCTTCTCTTCAATACTTTCAAGCTCACAAACAATGTTGTTGAAAATATTTAAGTGCTCGAAGATTTTGGTACTTTCTTTCATTTGAAGATTTTGATATTTTCTTTCATTCTCAAAGAGTACAACATTCTTTCACGAAATTCGATTGGTGATTGATTTTTTTTGGTACAAGCTCTCTAACTTTATCTATAAGCCTAAAGCTACCTTCTCTCCAATATATTAAAGAGAACTTTATCTGCCAAACACATGCACATAGTAGTTAAGACTTTCAAGTCCATCTCATCCCATCGTCATTTGACATCAACTCCAACTTTTTATCCTTCCCAAGTAGAACCTGTGATATCCTTGTTGTACTAGCAAATCATGAACTTTCAACTTTCAAAACTCAATTCTTCCTCCTCAAATTTCTCCACTTCCAACTAACTTGTAGCCATTGAGATAATTCGTCAAACATCTTACACTCACAACTTGAAGCAATGATACCAATTATAGGAGATGGCAATAACGAAACAAGATCACAACTTACTAATAAACACGTGAATTAGATCGAATCACCCACAATCAAGATATGTAAATATTTAAAAAAATAAAAAAGCCAAAGAGAATGCCACAATCACAACAACGCAACATAAAAAAATTTGTCGTTCATCTTATTGGATTACGTCCACAGGCACGAAAAAGATTAAAATCCACTGTCAACTTGAGAAATTACAAAATTTAAGAAAAGATTACCACTCTATAACAATGAACTTACTACCTTCCAATAAAAACTCTTTTTTGTTACACCTCCTACGCACCTTTCCAATCCCACGAAATCCGCTTCAGAATGCTCTAAAAACTCCTCCAATCAATTTTATAAGCTTAAACAAACAAGAACAAAAAACTCACCACTACCAAAATCCTCTCTTCTCCTCTTTTCTCCACTCCAAGGAAAGAGAAATACTCAAGAGAGAACCTCACCTCACTCCATACAATAGAAGCTCTTTTAAATAACCCACCTTAGCTCAACTAGCTGATGTATCAAGTAAATTCAATAAATTAATTGATGAATTTGATATCACCAAACCCAACAAAGAGTTTCTAAATTTTTTAAAAATTAGAGAGTTCAATTAGGATTTCAAGTCTCAAAGGTGACCTGTCTCTCCCAAAAGAGTGGGTCTTGCACTTCACCCTCCTTTTGCAGATCGAAGAATATGAGATTTGTTTTTCTTTATTGAACCGGCCTCGAAGCCTTTCTCACTGCATGCATAAGATATTCAATAATATACAATTGTTGTCTTAGAAAATATTGTCTCTATGCAGGGACCAGGTTGTATCTTTCACACGAAAGAAGGATTCACCTTCCTTCATGGGAATCCACCATTGGATTACCATACACACCGACCTGAAAGCATTCAGAACTCCATCATTCATCCATGGGCACATATCTGAAAGCAATCAGCCAGGTTGTATCTTTCACACAAAAGAAGAATTCAACTTCCTTTGCATGAAATCACCATTAGATCACCATACACAGACCGCAAAGCTCTGAGAACTCCATCTTTGATCCATGGACATAGATCTCAAAGCAAGTAGCTGATGATCCCATGGTGGATCCCCGTAAAGGAAGGTGAATCCTTCTTCAGCACAAAAGATAATAGTAATAGCAACAATAACTAATACATAAATAGATAGATTAATGATCACACCAGGAATAATAACTTTTCAGTCAGGCAAGTTCACAGTAAATGATGCTCTCTTTTTTCTTTAGGGTGTAAAATGATGCACTGTAATTTAGTTGCCCTACAGTGGATTCTACGTATAGGTGATACAATGAAAACTATCAAGGACTGAACATAGGTAAAACTCATTTGCCTATGAAAGACAGCATTGTTAGTGAGGCTGATGCTGGTACACGCAGAGTTCTGACACCATCTTAATTGGTTACTCTGCCCACCAAGAAAGAAGGCCCAAACCATCTCCATACATATCTCCCTGACACAAAAAAAAACAAATTGTTTGATCAGTGATCTCATCTACTTTGCCCACTAACAAGGAAGGCCCAAAACTTCAACTTTGAAAAAAATTAATTGGCAAACACAGTTCAATATGGTAACACGTTGGGGTCACGCAAGATAACTATCTCGTACCAAATCAACAACTCATTTTATTGTAAAATCTTATCAAATTCCAGTAAATTCACGTGGAATATGTCATTTATGAAACAAATATTACTTTGTCAAAATTTATGATGTCTATCTAACTGCTTACAGAACAGAAAAGCATTTCAATATCACTAATCAACACTACCTGAGCACGTGTCCTTGACAGCAACAAAATACCTACTAATATCATATATCTCAACCAAATTTCTAAAGTCGCACACTGATATTTTGCATTTCTCATATATGTATGTATACATATGTATATATATACATGTAGATGTATGTGTATATATACACATATGTAGATGTGTGTGTGTGTATATGTATGTATGTATATGTATATCAATCTATCAATCAATCTATGTATCTATGTATGTAGGTCAAAACTCTATAATAAGGGTCCTACATCAATGATCCAAGCTGTTGAATATAATCTATTATCTCAATACTGCTTGCACACAAAAATTATATGATTTGCAGACCCCTAGTCTATGCATCAAGTAGTCAAAATTGGACAGTCTAAATAAATTGAATTAGATATATTTTTGATTATTTGATACATAGACTAGAGGTCTTCAAATCATATAATTTTAGTGTGTAAGCAATTTTGAAGTAGTAGATCACATCCAACGGTTTGGATCATACATATATGACTCCCATTGTCCAGTTTTGATCTGTTCGGATCTGAGCCTAAATTCGATCGACCTTATCCAAATCTCTCCCACACACACACATATATACACACACACACACACACACATACATACATACATATATGTGTACACATATATGTATAGATACATGTATATGTATGTGTGTGTGTGCACACACACACAGACATATATGTGTAGATATATGTGTGTGTACATATATATATATGTATATATATGTATATGTATATATGTACATATACGTATATATATGTATATGTATATATGTATACGTATATATGTATATATATGTATATGTATAGCAAAGGCGTCAATGTTCAGGCATTAGAAAGTGGTTGACACTCACCTGTAAAGATCTGAGATGATGATACCTTCATACACTTCAAAAAAGATGACACGCACACATATACATATGGATATATGTGCATGTATTTGGATGTGGAGAGAGAGAGAGAGAGGAAGGGAAAGGGACATCAGGGATTTAAAATGCACCAGAAGATAGCTCATAAGCTAAAACACATTATGGGCATGTATTTTGAGAGTCTAAACGGTCGATCTTGGTATAGACATCTTAAAACACTTCCAAATTAGAGCACGATATGCATGAGCATTAAATCAGTGGTACACCCTTCCAAGCAAAAAGTCGGGGAATGAGTCTTGAAGTGGAGTTATCCCCTGAGAACTTCAAGCCCACCTTGTCTGGGGATTTTCCTGAAGCAAAAGACGTGGTCCCAGGAGAAATAGAAAGACTGCATAGGCAACCAGAAGGGTAGTAATGAGATGGCTCTCACCTCCCAATCTCACTGCCAAAAAAATTTTATTGCAACATTGCCTAAGAAGTGATAATCTGGATGGCCACCCTCCTCAAGGCAATCTGGATTGCCAAGATAATATGGATTACCACCCAAAAAGTATGCCAAATACAGTAATCCAGATTACTACGTTAAATTGCCAGCAATCTGAATAGATTGCTGGCTACCAAATGCATCCTAAAGCATATTCAATGATTGAAAACAATTAAAAGAATTCAAAATATATTGCAGTCCGTAAAATTTACGCTAAACTAATTACTAAGCATGGTAGATGTGCTAAAGTTTACCATTGCTGTTTCAAGCGCATGTTGGAGATTGCCAAACTTCCACTATTGTCCATCTCATTGGAGGTTGGAGCCAAGGTTTAAAAGAGCAACTATGGTATATGAGCGGTCAAGGTAAGGCACAGTGCCTAAGCAGTATGCAGTTGCTCAGTTGGCACCGAAGCATTTCATATTTAGAAAAATAAAGATAAATATATTCATAATAATAGATCAAAGAATAGAAGTTTTAGAGGAAGCTTGATAAAGATTTCTAAAATTAAGAAAAACCTTGAGAACATGGTGAGCCACACATCCAGGGCTCGGGCATATATGGGCCATTAGGCAAGCTATACAACCCATCTACATATAAAGGTAGCCTACACCCATGCAGTGTGGTTAGGAGGCAACATATGAACACGGAGCCATAGGTGACTGCATAGATCATTTTTAAAACAATGCTTAGAGTTTTGATCCAGAGCAAAACATTTCATATGTTACGTTTTCAGCACATAAGCTTACATTAGTTTTCATTTTAACATAATTACTTTTTCCATAGGACTCTAATCAAACATGTCTCATACACTTACTAGCACTAATGTCTCATTTATAAAAGAAAGTATAGAAAATTACTTATCTGTAATTAAATACATACTTATATATAATTAAATACATAAAATTACTTACATATTAGCAAATATATGTACATCTGTGTATGCATGTGAACATCTGAATATGCATATAGGCATATCTACAGATGCCGGAATTTTTGTGTTTCTTACATTCTTACACATAATGTATGCCTATGAATATATTTTTATGTATTCAATAGCTATGCGTACAGTGGTAGCAATTTCTAACCCGATTCCGCTAACTGCCCAAATTCACTTGACATTAAAGGGTTTCAGTCAGTTTTGGTGAACGCATGGGTTGAACAAATCCTTCAAATCCACTACCATACAGTTAGAGTAGCCTTAGTAATGTTCCTGGTTATGGCCTAGTCAAGGATTGTTTGGGTTACATATATTCACAATAAGCATTTAGACATAATAGATCTCATCCAAAGATTTGGATCATCGCAATGGGCCCCAATAATTTGGTCAGGACAAACCTCTTTTGGACTGTTCTAGGTACCCATATATTATCTCTCTCCATCTTCCATCTAGACCTGAACAGATCTGAGTCGAGATTCGCTCAAATGTCGTCAAATCAAACTCATACATATAGATGTATGTGTATATACATATTCTTGTTCTCATTTTCTTTCTTGGAGTCAGTCATAGAACGTAAGTCCACAAGTTACTAAAAGTTCCCCAGTCTTGAAAACTTCTCTTGAAAAAATACTTATTTCTAGGAAATCACAAATCTCCAAGAACACCATTGATACACTGAGCTGTCTGAACCTCCTGCATGCATCATCTTTCCATCCAATGTTAATTCAGCATGGCCATGCATACAAATTAATTCACAAAGTTTACAATGGAAGCATCTTCCATCAATCGATGCACTATGTCCCAAATGACCAACAACAAGGCCATAATCAAGATCCGAAAGCCAGGAATGGGGTAGAAGTTGATGATATAGTATAAGGTGTGGCATAAAAATTATTCAAATAGGGCATGTTAAAAAGAAGCATGACTCACAATAATTCCATGGGAGCAAATGGTTCTGCATCTTCCTTCTGCTCAATTGGGATGGAAGGATATTTAATATCAGCCACTCTAAAGTGTACCTGCAAGATAACTTTTAAGAAGATGAATGGAAGGGCCAGCACAAATTTAACACCTGTTTGTCAAAATATTAAGTTGAACAGGAAAAAAAATTAAACACCTCTTCATTTAGATCTAGAGTCAATTCTCCACATTCATGTTGCCATATCCATATATTATCTGGTCCCCTATCATCAAAATGTAAGGAGAAAGAGATTATATAGTATAGATTATGTAGTCTCCCTTCTCCAATACGAACAAATGGCATAGAAGGATTCATGAAGAATCTCAAGTGATGTTGGTTAACCATGGGTGTAGTAGGAAAATTCAATTGCAAACATAAAGACCTTACAATTTGCATGGCTGTTGCAGCAGATGAACAGGAACATATATGTCATTAAAAAACCCAAGAGACACTGCAACACAGGTTAACCACCAATTATGAGCGTAAGCCTATAGAGTAATAGTTGCTGATATGGTTAAACAGGCCAGTTTTGGAATGATAAACATGTAAAATTAACAAATAATTAAAATAAAAAAACAAAATAAGTATCTCTATAATGAGTGATATGATGGTTGCATAGAAAGCACAAGTGACCATAAATGGTTGCAATAAGTCAGAGACACCCTCCCAGATATACAAGAAGGAATGAATGACTAAATCTATTTCAGACATGGTTAAACTTTAGACTTAAAGAAGCACACGTTAGTACTACCAGTTGTGCTCCCAATCTTATATGGAGAAGTGGAGGATTATTATTTACCCATAAAGAAAATGCAAACATGTAAACTGATGGAAATAAACAAACAAAAAAATCAAAACACTATGTCTATAATGAGTGGTAGGATATTGGCATAGAAAGCACAATCATGCGACTAGAAGTGGGTGGTGATCACTTAGACACAGCCATCCAGACACAACAAGAAGGGATGACTAAAGTTTTAGTCATCAACAACAAAAATCCATTTGACATGGTCATACTTTAAATTCAAGAAGAGTACACATAATTACCGCCATTTATGGTCCCAGGATGATATGTAGAAGTGAAGGATTATATTTGCCTATAAAGAAAAATGAAAAGAATCCACACTGCCAATCACATATAACCAAGAAGACTTGTTTCCCTTTTCCCTTTCTTTTCTTCTTCAGACAAAGGAAGGGAAGCCCCATCCAAGGTAAATAATCAAGGTCCAAATACTTGGGGATGTACCACCAAAGAGGCAAAGACCAAAATCAGAACCTCCCCCAAGGGAAGGGGGTGTGACCACTAAGGCATTGCCCAGTTCACGTAAGAGTACCTGTTTACCACAGGTAATGTGTTTCATGCCCATACATGGTGTATGATTATTCTGCTGAAATCCAGAAGACCCTAAAATCACCACTGATTTGTAGCAGTTGTTACTTGTGATAACATAGAACCGCATAACTGGTTTTCCTTATAAGTGTATATTCTTGATAAAGTTCTCTATTTTAAGGAGATCAAATACATTTTCTCATCAAACAAATCTGGCCCTGATGTGTAATACCATCCACAACATAAAATTATTGATTTGGTGCTTTAAAAGAAAAGTGTAAAAAAAGGATCATTACAATTACAAGTTATGGGCTTGTCAAATTATATCTAAATTTTATCCAATTAGATCATGAGTTCAACATAGTCAGGACTTCACATCGACTTACCTAAGGATACCATTACTGGCCTAAACAAATCTTTATAAACCCTGAAATAACTTCACAGCAACATATGACTAGACATTTTAATTTATATCTATTTAGAGATTTTTGATTCCTAAATCTTTTAAATCATGAGTTTGTAAGAAGTCACAAACTCACAAACTCCATTCCATCATAAACTTCTTAAAACAATCTAAATCCCAAATTCTACCATGAAATAGGGTATGTTACAAGGAACCTATTCAAATGATCATCGAACTCTAATTTAAAGTAAACCATTCCAAAATTTTATGAGGAGAATGTAAGAGTTGGATGAACTCATTCAAAGCATGAATCATCTTTGTGGAGCTTGTATTTCATCCAAGATTCTAAACACTTGCAAAACTCCATAGTTTATACCTTAAGTTGGAGAAAGAAGTTATGTACTGATCAATGAACAAATCCTAATTAAACACTACATCTAAACTCTTCCAAGTTCCAACAAGATAAAAGGGCATCAGCATGAAATGTTTCACAGTTTATCACAGAATGTGCCTAAGAAAGTATGAATCATCACCAGAATGAGGAAAACCTGATGACCATTAAACACAGACTTCTTTCACCCAAGATTATCAAGGAAGCTATCATAAGTCCTTAGGCCTTGAACACTACCATAAGAACCTGATTAGTAAATGATGTCTGAATTGTCTTGAAACTTGAACTTAGCCTAGAATTAAACCCATGAAAATTTGATTTTGCAATAGCTTCCTTACAATCTTCACCCAAAACTCCACTTAAAAGAAGCAAATAAAGGACCTACACCATTAGTTGATGGGATAATTTAACCACCATCTACCCTCTACATCATGACAGAAATATGCTTTTGGCAAAAGATCCATTACTTTTGAATACAAGTAGAAGCAGATAAAATAAATAATAGTGTACTATTTATTATTTGTTTGCATGCTTCCAGTATCAACACTTTGAAAGCCTGTAGAACAAACTATCTTCCATATGACCATGACCATGAAAATATGTTTAGTGCTTAACAAGTAATTTCTTACTTACAGCGCAAGCCATCTGCACTAGATTTTTCAATCCTTCCACCGAGAATCTCCCCAACAAATGGCCGAAACATAACTAATCTGAAACAACCTATCAAAAGAAGAATAGTTGATTAGTTGCATAACTAGTGACAAAAGAAAGCACATAAACCAACATATATGTACCTTATTTTGATCGGATGAAATGGCTGTTATCATGAACAATATTATCATTTGTAATTGCATATTATTTTTTCGAAGTGCAAATTTGGAAGCAATAACCAATTTATGACTTAAACATAAATTTTAAGGTAGCAAGAAAAAGGATGAAAAGAACAAAGGGTTAAATACCAAAGGTTAACAAAACTGGAATAAAATGGAAAAGGAAAGAAAGAAGGAAAAAAAATAATGTTATTTTGTCTCAACTGGATCCAGAATTAAGAAATACATGGAAGAAGATAAAGAAGAGAATAAAGGGAAGTGGAAAGGAAAAATATCTATAACAAAGTAACGAACAAGTGCAATAAGAAGAAAAAACATTTGGTCCAAAAAAGCTAAAAAGCGAAAAAAGGAAGAAAGGACAATAGAAAAGAGGAAAACAATAACAGGAAAGGGATGGAGAAGAACAAAGGAAAACAGAGGAATGATAGGGAAGAATAAAGAAAGAAACATAACAAAGAGGAACAGAATGCAATATTAATGGGTAAACATAAGTTTGGTGGTTGGTGGGAAGATCATCCACAATCTATGGCATTTACGTAGACTTTCTTAACTTCCTCCCATGAACAAAGAAACAGCTATTTAACAAGTACACATACCAGGGGGGTTTCTAGAAGGTGTCTTGCTTATTGATATGTCTATAAATAGTTTATTAGTTATTATGATCTAAAATTTCCAACTCATTAATTAGTGAATATTTAACAAACAGCATAGTTCATATGCAATAGGCCATCAAGTAGCATATATTAACTGACATGAGTTGTATACCATTTTTGCTCGGTGTGCTATGCGGCTGCCTAGGTTCTGGATGGTACTAAGCAGGAACTTGAAACTCTAGGCAGCCACTTTGCATGGGTGACTATAATCTAGGAAGTAGAACTGAGCTAAGTACTGAAGCAGCTGCCTATCAATAATACCTTTAAGCAAACTTTCAAAATTTATGCAATTGAAACTCCATAAGTCAAAAATGAAGAAAAGATATGCACCTTATATGTTGAAGAGCCATCTCCTGGAAAGATGAAACCACCTTCTATGGATTGGATGTCATAGACAGAGACACAAAGCCCCAAACTTGAGATAACCTAGCAGACACCAAATATATGCATAAATAAATGGAAGAGATGTACATAAAATTAACAACACTATTACTAGTCCCACCTTGTCCAAGAACAGCCTCTCAAGTTCTTCCTTGACTGCATCAAGTAGAGGACGGCTGAGTAAGTGAGGAGGCACTGGCAAATTATGCTCAATTAGGCTAAGATAAAACATGGTACCTATAACATTGAGATATCATAAACAGCCTGTTAGCTCTGTAAGCAAGATTTTTTTTTAAAAAAAAAGCAAATAAATTGGGTCTTTTCATGCATATTCTCAAAAATATTACATTTGATATTTGCTCTCTGAAGTTGCAAAAACCATATATACCCTCCTTTATTTATTTATTTGCTATTGTGTCCTTTAGGTTCCATTGTCACAATTGAACAATGTTGGTTAGAAGCTACAATACAGAATTAATGATGCAAGATCAATTGGGAATGGCCTAGTTATACATTTCTGGAACTAAAGGGTTAGGGTCCAAGATGTGGGTGGTAACTCTATAGAAAATCACAATGCAAACATGGAATTATATAGTGTCGATATGGGATATTGAAATTGATTATACATAAAGCATTTCAAATGCCAACCTCATGCAGAGTATGCAAATGCTACAATTTGATAACAAATGATAGACAAATAATGGCACAATGTGAAAAAATTGACATAATGAATAAGTAAATTGTGTTTATTATTCAAACTAAATAACTGTGACAAATAAATGGTTCATGAAATAAAAGTTTGGCTCACCTTTACTTCTTCTATACATGTTGAAACTCTTTGCATACACGACTCCTGGTACTAAATTCTTTGAAACCATTACAATACATAGGTCCAAACACTAAAACTCATCACGAATACATGTCCATGAACTGGTGACTCCATTTCAGTGCAAAGAATGTATTTTAAGCAAAATTACAATTACTATATTGAGATAGGCCCACAATACAAGGGTATTGATAATATTCAAAGCTTTATCCAAGAATAACACAAGCAATCCCAAAAATATAGCGATACAATTTGAATAGTTTTTTATCATCTAACTATAGCAAGGTTATACCCCTAGACCATTCTCTTTTCCTCTTTTCTCTCTCTCTCTCTCGATATTATGTTTAATGATGGTCTCTATCTCAATTCTTAACACAGCCCCTAGTATTTGATTCTAAACCCCTAGCTTTAGCACTCCATCTCATATTATGATAGCTCTCTGCAATTATTAAGACACATGATAAAACTAGAACTTTATGGCCATGTTTGGCCTCTAGAAAGTTACCACATATGGATAAGTTGTGAGTGGTGGGGAAACTCTCTCTAACCCTCCGTTTGGTATGAAGGATGATTGAAGAAGGATGGATGGAGGAGGAAGGACCATCCATCCTCTCATATGTTTGGTGAAACATGGAAGGATGGGAGGAAATGATTCCCTCCCCATTTAGTATGAAAGGAATGAGAGGAAGGATGGATGACACTTGTATAACATTTTTACTAAATTAT
>KE506319.1:95360-109178 GCA_000441515.1 Elaeis oleifera
TTTTTTTTTGTTTTCCCCTTGTTTCTCCCTTCCCTTCCTCCCACCCCCACCCGACCGATCCTCCGCCTTCCTCTACTGACAGTCGACCTGCACCCACTCCCCTCTGATGCGCCACTTGTGGCCCCACTCCACCATCATCCTCGCCATTTGTCATGAGCCCCACACCCATTCTGTCCCGCTACCATGGCCGCCTCCCTCTCCCCTTGCGAGGCACCCACCACGATCGTCTGCACCACACCCGTTGTGGCCCGCCCTATCACCATCTGCAGCACATCCGCCATCCACCTCCGGCTCTATGTGACCACCATCCCCCTTCCCTCCCTTTGGGCCCCAGCGGCCATTCGCGTGAACACAAAAGCACCCTCCGGCAACCCCTCCACCATCCCCTGGCCGTTGCGCCCACGCCCTCCCCCCGATGCTGCACCCACCGCCTTTGCCGCCTAGCCACTGCCCCAACCGACCAGTAGCCCCCCTCCCTCCCTCCCTGATCCCGGCAAAGCCCCCACCCGCACCCTCTGGTTGTCTGTTACGAAGTCGGAAATGAAAAAAAAAATCGAGCACGGAACGGAAAAAAGAATGAAACTGCATCTTAAAGATGCAATTTCATCTCGAAAACTGAAACCACATGTTCAACATGCTGTTTCAATTTTAAATTTAAAGTTAAATTTAATTTAATTTTTATCTATATTATTTGAAATCGCATGTTGAACATGTGGTATTAAGCAGAAACCACTTATTTAACATGCGGTTTCGCCACATCCGTGCCACCTCATCCAAACTACCGTATTTTGAAAAATAAGTTAGAAGGAGAGGTAGATTTAGAAATAAGTATTAAAAAATAATATTTAAAAAAATCCAGGCTTGCATCCCCATTCATCTCTCTGTAACTGTCGCCTAGTAATGAAATTTAGTGTAGAGGCTAGCTGACAGGGCAGTGTCACATGTTGCTCATCACGCCGATGCATACCTTTGGACTTCTTTTTATGATTATCTTGTAGAGCTCAAAGATAAATTGTCCTCAGGTTTTGCTGATTGTTACACTAAATACAGTTGATTTGTAAGTTCATTATTTAGCAACAAAAAAAGTAGTGTATCAAAACTAAAAAGCAAAAATAAAATTAAGAATTGAAATGCAGCTGTTGCGATCGTGCTAAGGGAACTAGTCTTTTTATTTGATTTGGGCCTCCTCATCTATGATTCATATGCATAGAGTACAATATTTAGTAATCAGCAAAATTCTTTGTACACCACTTGCAGTGTAGAAAATCTGATGTGGAATGCACCACCTCATCCGATTGGTCCACATGGCACCCTCATGGCTCGATGTGATCGGATGTCCGAAGACACGAAGAAAATGGAGGTGGTGTGCTATTCCATCGCCGAATACATTTAATATATGTCATAATTTATTTTTAAATTTAACATGATGAAAACACCCTTTCCCTCCAAGATGATATTTTACTATTTTGCAGTCTGATTGGATATTTCGAATGCTGCTCTTCTCTCTCCTCTTTCTCATTTTGTTGAGCTTCTACCCATCCAAGAAAAAATTTTCAGCTACAATTGTGCATCCGAGGTAGAAGAATTTGCATCTAGATAATATAATACATCCAAGCAACATGTCCCATCTATCAAAAGTAAATGCTATCTGTAGAATTATGATTTTATATAGTTTTTTTATTACAGCATCTCTTTTGATAGTTAAACAAAGTTAATGTGTTAGGGAGGTTCAAATAAAGTTTTTTTTAGTTTTGAATACAACATGTCATAAAATTTTATCTAAAAGTATAATAAGTCAGAATGTCATGATATTCTAGGTTGCAATATTATGACATCAGCTCGAAAGTATACTTTAGATATTTTATAATATTTTGGATTAAAATGATGACATTCGATATTAAAATTATGATATTTTGTACGTAAAATGCCTATCGAAGGCAGTTTTGATAATATTATGATATCCTAGGTCCAAATTATGATATTATATTTAATATTATGATATCTTATAAGTAAACAAAATCGAAAAACTTTTTTGATATTTTTATGACATTACGGATGAAAATTATGATATTCTATATTAAAATTATTACATCTTTAAGTAAAATACCTATCAAATATATTTTTTAATAATTTTATGACATCATGGGTTAAAATTATGATATTTTAAGTTAATATTATGACATCCTACAGGTCAAACACATTCCAAGTATACTTTTTGATATTTTTATGACATGCTGCTACAAAATTATGATATTTTATGTCAAAACTTTGATATTCTAGTGATAAAATACCTACTGAATATAGTTTTGATAATATTATTATATTGTATATCAAAATTATGATATTAAAGATTAACAATATGATATATTGTACGTATAACTTCTCCGAAGTATACATTTTTATATTTTTATCACATTCTAGATCAAAATTATGATGTTTTATGTTAATCTTATAACGTTTTGTTGGTTAAACATCTTTTGAAGATAATTTTGATAATATTATATCATATTTATGATGTGCTAAGTTAATATTATAATATTCTTAGGTAATACATCTTTCAAATATATCTTTTTGATATTTTTATGACATTCTAATTTGAAATTATGACATTTTATGTTAAAATTATGATATCCTATAGGTAAAATACCTTCCTAATATAGTTTTGACAATATTATAACATAATAGATCAAATTTATGATATTTTTGTTAAAAATTATGGTATTCTATATGTAAAATGCATTTTATATATAGTTTTGATAATATTATTACATCCTATATCAAAATTATGGCATTATATGTTAATATTATGATATTTTGTTCCTCTAACACCTCCGAACATATTTTTTTATATTTTTATGACATCTTAGATTAAAATTATGATATTTTATGTTAAAATTATAACATTCTATATGTTAAACACCTTCTGTAAATAGTTTTGATAATATTATGACATAATAGGTCAAATATATGATATGCTAGATTAATATTATGACATCTTGTAGGTAATACACCTCCTAGGTATCCATTTTTGACATTTTTATGCCATCCTAATTTATAATTATGACTTTTTATGTTAAAATTATGACATCCTATCAATAAAATCACACCCAGATATATTTTTTGATATTTTTATGACATCTTGTATCAAAATTATGATATTCTATGTTAAAATTATGACATCCTGTAGGTAAAACATCTTCGAGGTATATTTTTTGATATTTTTATGATATTTTGGATTAAAATTATAACATTCTAGTTTAATATTATGATATCATATAGATAAAACACCTCTCGAACATAGTTTTGATAATATTATGATATAATAGATTAAATTTATGATATTTTATGTTAAAAATTATGATATTTTATAGATAAAACACATTCAATATATAGTTTTGACAATATCATTATATCTTATATCAAAATTATGATATTAAAAGTTAATATTATGATATGCTATATATATAACTTCTTCGAAGTATACTTTACTATATTTTTATGATATTTTAGTTCAAAATTATGATATTTTATGTTAAAATTATGATATTCTCTAGGTTAAATACCTTTTGAAGATTTTTTTGACAATATTATGATATAATAGTTCAAATTTATGATATGCTATGTTAATATTATGACATCCTATAGGTAATACACCTCTCAGATATCTATTTTTATATTTTTATGGCATCTTAGTTTGAATTATGATATTCTATATTAAAATTATAACATCCTATAGGTAAAATGCCTCTCGAACATAGTTTTGATAATGTTATGACATAATAGATCAAATTTATGATATTTTTTGTTAAAAATTATAACATTCTATAGGTAAAACGTATCCCATATATAGTTTTGATAATATTATTATATTCTATATCAAAATTATGATATTATATGTTAATATATCAAAATTATGATATTATATGTTAATATATGATATTATATGTTAATATATAGTTTTGACAATATTATTGCATTCTATATCAAAATTATGACATTATATGTTAATATTATGATATCCTATTCCTCTAGCATCCTTGAAGTATATCTTATTTATATTTTTATGACATCTTGATTTTGACATTCTGTAAGTAAAATACCTTTCGAAGATTGTTTTGACAATCTTATGACATCATATGGTGGTTCTCTTAAGAATCCATTTCTTTATTGTACCATATTTAGATAATAATAATATTGATCCTCATGTTGGAATGGAGTTTAATTTAGTAACCGATGTATACAATTTCTACAATGCTTATGTGAGAAGAGTCAGTTTTAAAATCACAACCATATATAGTAGGTCCAATAAAAAAAGAATTATGCTTCAAATATCTAGCATGCTTGAGGGAAGAAAATTTAGAAAAATGGATAATTCCATGAATCCCAGGGATATTGACAAAATTGATTGTAAGGCCTTAATAAAAGCCAAACTTAATAACAAGAGTGGTAAGTGGAGATTGGAAGATGCTATTCTAGAACACAACCATAAGCTGTCTATATCAACGATCACTTATTTCCAGTCCAATAGAAATATCAGCACACCAGAAAAAGCAAAGTTTAAAACATGCATACCATGAATATACCTACAACTCAAATATAGTTTGCCATGGCAAAAAAACAAGCGAGAAGAAGGCAATTAGAATTCATAGAGAAGGATGCTCATAATTATATTTGTCAGAAACAAAAAACAGCTGAAAGAAGAAAATGTACAATCAATGGTTATCCACTTCACACAAATGCAAGCTAAAATATAATTTTTTTATACATCAGACTTAAATAGCAATACGCAGCTACGAAATATATTCTGGATCTATCCAAGGTCAAGAACAGCATGCACTTACTTTGGCGATTATTGATCTTTGACTCCACTTAACTCACGAATATATACCAAATGCCATTTTGTCCATTTATTAGAGTTAATCACCATGGACAGTCCATCCTGCTTGACCATGCATTATTATCAGATGAGTATATGGAACTTTTAAATGGATATTTCAGTCATGGCTAAATGAAAATGATGGTAAAGCACCTTATGCCATCATCACTAATCAAGATAAGGCGATCTAGACTGCTGTCAGGAAGATTTTTTCTAATGCATGATATTGGTTTTGTCTTTGGCATATCTTAAAGAAGATTTCTGAAAGGATAGGCCATATATGCATAGCACATCCCAAATTTATGGTTGAATTCAATGACGCTGTATATGATACTATTATGATGCAATATTTTGAGAAAAAATGGGGATAACTCATGGACAAGTATGAAGAATGCAAGAGTGTAGATTGGTTGCATGATCTCTATGAATACCGAGATAAATGAGTTCCAATTTACCTCAAGAATACATTCTTTGTAGGTATGTTGGAATCATAATATAATCTTTTCTAATCTTTATATGATATCCTGAATTCAAAGACTATCCTAAAGAAATTTATTGAGAAATACGAGGATGCATTAGAGAAAAATATGAAGCAGAAAATGAATAAGACAATAAGTCTCTACAAACTAATGCTTTTCTGAAGATATCCTCGCCTTTTGAGAGGCAAGTAGCAATCATGTACACAAGACGCATATTCAAAAAATTTTAGATGAAGGTACTTGAGATGGCTGCATCAAATGCTAGATTAACTGAAGAAGTGGACAACATCACTATTTATTCCATCAAGTCATTCGATAGAATTGAAATTAATAGAATTGAAAAGTAGATTGTCAAAAACTATAGTGTATCATGGTGCAGCCAATTGGAGAAAGTGAAATGCCAGTGCCAATCATTTAAATTCAGAAGTACTTATGCAGGCATGCCTTATTGGTTCTTCATCAAAATGAAGTATTTCACATTCCTGATAAGTACTTTCTCTATAGATGGTGCAAGGACATAAAATATAGATTCGATGATTTAGATTGCGATGTCCAATTCTATGATAGGAGCATCAAAAAATCTAGGTATGTCATCATCTTGTAACTGAATTACAATGTGCTATCTACAAGTATAGCAATCTGCTATAGCATATCGATATCTTATTTCATATAGATATGCTTTGATGAGTCATCGATTGATGAAGCTTGTGGAGGTTGCCTCCATATCTGAAGATACATTTAACTTGGTGATGGTTGATCTAACTACATTATTCGAAAGTACAGTAGATACTAATAGTTTAGCATAGCTACATTCAAAATTTATTTTCGAGATCTTGAAAATATTGCCACAAAAAGACAACCAAGAGAGAGGAGAATAAAGAGTGGAGTCAAAAAAAATCAAAGAAGTCAAAGAAAGGTCCGAACAAGACATCCGATGATCCTTCTACCAAAGAAAAGGTAAAAGCCTACTAAAAGGTAGAGGATGACTCCAGATGAAGTTATGGAGGCAGTCCAACAAATAACTACGAGCAACCAACAATCCTCTGATTCATTTTTGGATGAGTTCGATGCATACATGTGCAGCCAACTAATATAGGAGAGAGTTTGATCTTCATAATTTGACTCCAGAATGGTATAATTCTACGTCTTGGTATGTTTTCATTCCATTCTATTATAATTTTAACCTATAATGCTAAAATCTGACACAGGATGTCATAATTTTACATTCGGAGATATTCTAGTTGCTAGAATATCATAATGTTGATACTCAATTCATAATTTTGATACAGAATATCATAATTTGATGATATTTGCTCTACGAATGTCATAACTTTAATATATAATGTCTTAATTTTGCATGTACTGTATTCGCACCACATGATCTTCCAACGCACCATGTGTCACATTGGGACACTTTTTGGATTGTTCTTTTTTTCTGAGAACCTTCTCGAGCCCTCTATATATTTCGATGCCCATTTCTTCACCACCGTGATCATGCCCTCTATAAATAGAAGTTAGTGCTACTAGGTGTGGTCAGGATGATCAACTCCAGCATTCTCTAATAGTAAAGATGCAATAAAGATGCTTCCATTGCGGTGATACTTCTGCTTGATGGAGGGGTACTCCCCCAACCCTCCAGATGGATGCCGGGAGCTCAAGACGGGTGTGCTTTCACACACCTACCTTGGAATGAGAGGTGTTGAAAAGTCTCTACCAATGGATGGTAGGAAGAGGAGAGTAGGAGAGATGGGGTAGAAGAGTGCCAACCATCAGAACAACATACTGTAAATGTTTTACTGAATGTCATAATTTGTATATCAGATCTTTGAATTTCATAAAAATATGGAATATATTATAACTGATGGTCTTAAATTTTAACTTATATTGCATGGATTGATTTATGTAGTGCCTACTATTTTGGGAACATTTTCGGCACATGATTTCATATTTTTGATCCAAGATGCATTCGAGCACATTTCCTGTGCAAGGATGTGATAATTCTAAACTATCATATCATAATTCGGGCCTAATAAGTCATAATTTTGAGATCGAAGATCTTTCTTGGCAGGATACCATAATTTTAACCTATAATATTATAAATTTTTATCTAAGATGCCATAATTCTCCATTCGGAGATTGCCAGATGTCAAAATTTTAACGTACAATGCAATAATTTGGACAGGATGTCATAAATTTACATATAGAGATATTTTTTTTCGAAGATATCATAATTTTAACCTATAATATCATAATTTTGATCAAAAATATCATAATTCTATATTGAAAATATTTACTATGGTATTATGTCATAATTCTATCATAAAATATCAAAATTTTTATCCAGGATGTCATTATTTTTAATTTGAGATTTTTTTCATTGCAGAATGTCATAATTTTTATATAGAATTTTATAATTCTATATTCAAGGATGCGTATTTTGAATCATGTCATAATTTTAACTATAATATCATAATTTTTATTCAAGATGCCATAATTCTGCATATAGAAATATTTTTTTACTGAGAATGTTATAATTTTATCCTACAATATCATAATTTTGATTGCATATGTCATAAATTTGAAGTAAAATATCCATAACTTTACTCAAGATGTCATAATTCTATGAAAATTATTAGAAAGTAAATTATAATGTCTTGAATCAAAATTATGATATTATAGTTTAAAATTATAACATCCGACAGTGAAAACATCCTCAAATGCTGAAAATGTCTTCAAAATCATGACATCATGGTCAAAATATGGTCCACTTCCTATGGCATCCATATAAATATGTAATGTCATTTTTGAGGAGCATTTTTAGTTTCATCAGTTCCAAAATGGTATTTCATAGGAAAGTGGAACCTAGAGAATATTTTTTAGGTGAGATGTAGTATTCAAACCCGATAAGGAGAAGATGGAGCAGTAACCCTCATTTTTGGCTCTCTATAAATGGAAGAAAAATGTAGGGACATGACGAAGCATTCTCTAGGGACGAGATTGTGCTGCAAAAATTTTTCATGCATTATAAAATTTTCAGCACAACAGGGGATTCATTTGCATTGTAGGGTGGAGAGAACATGGATGATTTGAGAGATTTTATTATTAAAGGTATGTCAGAAAATATCAAAGTTTTCTTGCCAACTGAAGATGTTCATTTGGGTACCTATTGGAAACTCCACAATGGAAGAGTGGTCCACATCCACCCTATAAGAGAAGGGGAACATCTTCTTGATGCATCCGAAGTTGGACAAGCTTTGATGCACCTTGAGTTTTTAGAGGTTGATTGGGATCCGATTAAGCTAAGCGATAATACCTACTTGGTCAATTTCTATCGTGAATCTCTCTAATGTAGGCCATCCGACGTGGTGCATCCATCATAAGTTTTTACTTCTTTGTTCGATTTTGGTCCTATAGAAATGGGGCCAGTCCTCATCATTTGTAGGCTTATGCACTGCTGCATCTTTATGGTGTCTCACTTCATACTTGGGACACCAAATCTGCTAGAAAGATATTCTCTGATTTTATCCAACTTGATCAAGTCAATCACAGAACCTTGGATAGTAGAGATTGTACTGTCTTCGAAGTTACAGTCTACTATGAAAATTTGGAGGACATCCCTCGCCCCATAAATGTGGTCCTCAGAGATGTGATGTACTTAATTTCTATGTCCATTCATAATGCTGAAGCTGGGCATCCATCCCCTTCTGCTATTCATCTACGAGTAGATTTCGAGCTAGATTGGACTCCCCATGCGCCAGCAGAAGAAATTAGACCTACATTAGAATCATCTTCATCTAATGTTCCTCCACAATATCCATAATGACAATGTAATCTGCAAGAATAATTGATAATGACATAATGTATTTACTGTTATTTGATTTCTGTAGTAAACCATAGGTAGTATTTCATGTCATTACTTTACAAAATCCAATGGGACTCTCAGGGGACTTGATTGATGTTCGTAAGTAGATGGAGGAGATAAAGTGTTTTTAGAAGTGATTGATGAAGAGATGACAAAGAAAGCTGAAAAATATGCAATTTTTATGTATAGATACCTTCCTTTCTCTGTTAAAATGTAATGGCTCTCTTTTGTGGGTATATATTTTGTGATGGGCCAAATGTGAGAACTTCTAGTAGGTGAAATTTTAATCTATGATTCCATAATTTTGTGTTTCAGGACTTTTCTATGCCAGAATATCATTATTTCAAGCTACGATGTCATAACTTTATCTGGGATATTATAATTCTGCATTCGGTGGCATCTCATGTGCCAGAATGTCTTAATTTTAAATTACGATGTTATAATTTTACCATGTATGATATAATCTTGAGTTCACAAGCATTTCATGTGCCAGGATATCATAATTTTAACTTATGATACTTTCGATCCAAGATATTATAATTCTTTGTTCTAAGACCTCTTTGTATCAAAATGTTATAATTTTGACTTACGATATCATAATTATTATTTTGGATGTTATAATTCTGCGTTTGCAGATATTTCATATGGCATGATATTATAATTTTAACCTACGATGTCATACTTTTAATCAAGAATGTCATAATTCTACGTTTGAGGACTTCTCTGTGCCAGTATGTCATAATTTCGATCTACAATATTATAATTATTATCTTGGATATTATAATTCTATGTTTGTAGGAATTTCATGTGCCAGAATGTCATAATTTTAACTTATGATTTCTAAATTTCGATCCAAGGTCTCATAATTATGCATTCAGATACTTTTCTATACTAGGATGTCATAATTTTATCTACGAATCTATAATTTGGACACTAGATCTCATAATTCTGCATTTCAGGACTTTTCGATGCCAGAATATCATAATTTTGAGTTACAATATCATAATTATTACTCTAGATGTTAAAATTCTATATTCATGGGTATTTCATGCACCAGGATGTCATAATTTCAACCTATGATGTCATAATTTCGACAAAAGATGTTAAAATCTAGAATGCAAATGTTGAAATTATGATATCCTGGGCAAAATACATGATCAAATACCGATTTAAACAAAAGAGTATTACATCCTGGGCAAAAAATAGTGCAAAATTTAAATATTATGCACTTTGATAGTTCCTTTATTCAAATATTGGACAAAGAATGATAGTTTCATTGATATACACGTTGACATCCTTTATTCACTATTATACAATGACCTAAAAAATAGAGAAAAATATGTTTGACAAGAAATGATTTTTTTTGGTAAGAACAAGGAATGATTTTTCAATTCTAAATACTTTGACATCCTGTATTCAATCCTTTACAATGAATTATTTCTGTTAGAGAGTTCATAATTTTAATACGACAGCATTCAGCTTCTGTTCGAGACCTTCTCTTATGATTTTGGCCCCAAGCTCCCTCCGATATTGAAATATATTATCCTGCATGAAGTTCCATTTATCTGATCTATCCTTGCGAGCAAGAATATTCATGTACTTCAAGCAGTAGAGTCCACAATCTAGGAAACCCTCAAGCTGGGAAGGACAGTTATAATCTTCTTCCATATTCTATTTACTCAATCTGTATGATCACAAAATATATGAAATATGGCTGCTACTATCTGCTACCACTTTCTGACATTAGTCTTATATTTATTTTTACACTTGATAGAGTTTAAATGAATAAACATTTTATTCTCCATGTCGATTGCCACCAAGTGCTAGTGGACGTTTTCTATGTTGATGATGCTGAAAGAACTTAAATTCTTTCTTCTCATCATCACTAACTCTATCAAAAATGAATTGTCCCACCATGCCAGCAAGCTCATGCAATGCTGATGTCGATTGAATGCACATCTCGATTGTCATTACGGAGGCGACAAGGCACTTGTGGTACAAATATGATTGTTCAATCCATTTCTTAATCAGGAAGTCCTACCCCATGTCAATTATTTATTCATACAAAATATTATGTCAGGGTGTCAACAACTAGAAGCCATATTAACACATAGGATGTCCAGAACAAATATTGAAAATAAGATAAGAAGAGGAGTTGAATCCTTACATCATCAATTATTATCTTGCCGAATAGCAGGTCATGAAGGTGGGTCCTCGTAATGTTGCTTCTTGACCATTATTGAAAACAACCTCTTTGTATTGGAAAAATAATTTTTTATCATGAACAAAGTACATTATATTATATTGGATGTTACGAATATTATAGAATACTTACGAGGTAACTCTTTCATTCAAGAACAGTTGAATGACCACATCATCCTCTTCAGACAATAGGCTTTTCCTTGATATTCTGGTGAATGCTCGATAAATCCCTATGTTAAAAGATCCAGTTAAAAAATTTTACCCATATAAAGATGTCTAATAAATCAAATAGGAATCTAATGCGGACCTTCTCTAATTTTGGTAGTCTACTTTCCAAAGTTGAGAGATCGATAAGAGATACTTTTTTGAATTTGAGACTACCTTACTCTTCTTTATAGGCTGGCTGGTCTCATAATTTGAATTTTTATAAATATTGAGGCTTTACGTTTGCAGGATTCTTTTTTCACCATCCTCTTGAGTGAATATGTCAATATCTTTGACTTCCTCTTCTTCTCCTCCTTCCCATCCTCCTTCCTCTCTTCATCCTCTCTTCCTCCCCTCCTTCCTCTCTCCATCATCCATCTTCTTCTTCTCCTCCTCCTCCCTTATCCTCCTTTCTTCATTTCCTTCTTCTTCTCCTCCTCCTCTTCCTCTTCTTTTTCCTTTCTTCCTCCTCCCTATTCTTCTTTTCATCCTTCTCTTCTTTTTCTTTCTTCCTTCCATCTTTCTTCTTCTCCTCCTTATCCTTTTTCCTTTCTTCCTCCTCCCTCTTCTTCTTATCCTCTTCCTCTCTCTCTTTTTTCTCTCTCCTCCTCATTTTCCTTCTTCCTCCTCCATCATTTTCCTCTCTTCCTCCTCATGCTACTTCTTTTCCTTCTTTCTGTTCCTTCTTCTCCTCCTCCTCTTTCCTTTCTTCCTCCTCCCTAGCTATTCCTCCTCTTCCACCTCCTTCTACCTTTCTTCCTCTTCCCTCTTCGATCTTCTCCTCCTCCTCTTTTTTCTCCTTCTTCCTGCTCCCTAGTCCTCTTCTCTTCCTCCTCCTTCTTCTCCTCCTCCTCCCTCCTTTTCCCTTCTTCCTCATCTTGCTACTTCCTTTCCTTTCTTTCTCCTCCTTCTTCTCCTTTTCCTCTTCTTCTCCTTCTCCTCCTTTTCCTTTCTTCCTCCTCCTCTTCTCTTCTTCTCCTCCTTCTTTCCTTTCTTCCTCCTCCCTCTCCTCCTTCTCCTCCTCCTTTTCCTTTCTTTCTCCTTCAACCTCTTCTTCTCCTCCTCTATCTTCTTCTTCCTCTTTCTAAACTCCTTCATTTCCTCCTTTCTTCTGTTCCTCTTTGTCATCATATTCTTCGTCGTCTTCTTTTTCCTCTTTTTCATTCCCATGTCTTTTTCCTTCTTCTCCTTCTTATCCTTGATCTCCTTTTTGGTCAAGGATTTCAATAACTTATCTTGAACGAGGAGCTTTTTTCTAAGCTTCTCAATTTTAATTTTCAGTCCTGCACACATTGCACAGCAAACCAAATTGGATGACTCCAGCTTTACTTCATCAGGGCTTTTTCTCTTCTCTAACCTTGCTCCAACAGAAATGAGAAGCCACTGCTCTGCTAGAGAAGGTCGAAGAGCATTCAAGATCTGATAATAAAGAAAAAGAAGTAAAATCAGTAAATTACTATATAAATTTATAACATCCTATAAAATATATGACATCCTCTAAGAAAGGATTTCAGCTTCCAGATCTGAGTTTACCTCATGGGTTTGGATTGTGTCAAAATTTTGGTTGTGACTTCATTTTATATAGTCACACCATCTCAACAACTTTGAAAATTTTGAAGGATCAAACGGGGGTCTTATATTGGTATGCTCAAGGAACCACACCTACAAACGAGCATTTCATGTATTAGACTATAGAAAAGTTAAGAAAAGGACCAAACTGGAGATACTATATATTATCATTACCACGAAGACTATCGAATAGCCAAGGAGAGTGGGCTGCCATGTATCCTTGTCAATCCTCTTTGCTTGGCATAGCTCCCCAAACCTCAGGTAGCCAGCAATCTCTGAGAGGACCTCAATCGTCAAGTTTTTGATTGCAACAGCCCATGCAATAGATCCCAATCTAGACAAGTTATCCAAATAGGGGATCAGTTCTCTTAGACATGTCTAATTTGACTTTGGAGCTAAAAAATGGACAAGCATATATGCTATCCAAAGTCTGATAGTATCTTTAAAGTTCTTCTTTCTGTTAGATGTCTTTAGCTGATTAATCAAAGACTCTAACCCTCTACGTTGTAGGTTCAACGTCTTCCTAAATATCTCAAACAGCCTACTGGTCTTCTTTGGATATTTTTGATGACTAAGATTTTCATTCCATGACATGAAAGATTCAAAATAAGTACTACTTCCTCGAA
>KE506319.1:133696-147052 GCA_000441515.1 Elaeis oleifera
GCCCGCCCCTGGGCACATCCTTCGCCTTCCTTTTTCCACAGTGGCCCTGCATCCATCCCTCCGATGCAATCTGCGGCTCCTCCATCTAGCCGCCACTCCTCTATGCCTACCCCCAACCCACGCTCACCCGTGGTCCCCCTCCCCCAAGCGCTCATCCTACCACCCCGCCTTCCACCCTCGACTCCATACTTCCTCCCCAATGGCCTCATCCGTGCTCATCCTAGGTCTCTGTTTATATAAACTAAAGGCATCTTAACATCCAAGATAGCAAGGCAAGCAATCTGATAATCGAAAAAGGTTAAAAGAGTGTTAATAAATCAATCTATATAAGCAGAATCTTGCCTAGTGATTAGGTAACCCAAGCATGTTTCTAATATCTTTATCTTTTCAACCTTAAATTGCTAATTAGTTTATACTCCAAAATTCTTTTTTCTACTGAAAAAAGTAATATTCTTTTCTAGCCCGGTGGGATGAGCCTACCGCTCACCCTTTATCTCTCGCTTATGTTGGAAGGACTCTTGTTTATATCATATTTTGACATTCAAAAATTACTGTACATGTGGCAATTCTAAAAAAGAATGAGATAGGGCCCATTTTACATCTTATCTCAATAATTCAGTTGGTGGCTGAGAGTAAGTATAAGATGGATCAAGTTTTATAACAAACCCATTTGTCTGATCTAAAAAATAACTAAAGTCACATGGTAAGAAAATAGAGTAAGCGTAGGTGTAACGTGCATTTGAGAAAAATAAAGGGTACAAATTTTGAACACTCAAATAAAAGATCGGAACAAATGGAGATGGGCAATTTTCGACAGCATGGTTTACATAGCCCAAGCTTTTTCTAATTAATATTCTTGCTTTTTCAACCTCGATTTTCTAAATAATTGGTTTATACTCTAATGTTCTTTGTCCAGCCATGTTACGTGAGCAGGTTCCCCTTCTCTCTCGGAGTCAGAAATTTTCGCGGGATGTGCTACATATCTGCCTCCACCAAGAAATATATTCTCATTCAAATCATAGATCAGATTGAGGAAAAAAGAAAACTATCTTTGGCACATTCAAGGCGGTTTCCTCTGCTCCATACATGGTACAAACCAACTGAGGAGGATGTTAACCAAAAAAAAAAGGAAAAAAATTAAGGAGAGACAAATTAAGTAACCTTGGGAAACCTTTCGTCTCTTTCAATAAATAACAAAAGTCACATGGTTGGAAAAGAGAGTAACCTGGGGTGTGACATGCATATGAAAAAAAATATAAGGATGCAAAATTCGAGAGATGAAATAAAAATGGAAAACAAAATGGGAAAAAAACAACAAAAAAAAGGAGCCTTTGACTGCGATGGTGTCGGATCAAGTGGATGCAAGTGGATGATAGAAATACAAAGCTTTTCATTCCAGAACACTGCTTTATGGAGAATAGGATGCCATTTTAACATCAAAGATAGCAAGGCAAGCCGTCGCATGATTGAAAAATGTTAGAAACGTAATGGTAAAACAATTTATGCAACCAGAATCCAACACAGCGGTTACATAACCCAAGCGTGTTTTCAATACCCTTGTTTTTCAACCTTACATCGCTAATTAGTTTATCCTCTAATATTCTCTTTTAGCCTAGTGGTATAAGTATACTGTCCTATTTTTTCTCTCTCCTCTTTCTCTCCCTCATTTTGGATGGACTTTTGTTTATACCATATTTTGACATCTAGGCATGACCATATAGGTGGTGTCGGAGATCTGATACCACTTATTGTAGCAGAAAGAAAAAAATAAAAGATGGGACACAATCAAATACATGGATCAGTCCAAGATTTACCTCCACGGGACATGCAAGCTTCATTAAGAGAGAAAATAACAAGTACAAGAGGATATCTCATACTCCCTCTCTCAACAAGAAGCACTCACCTTCATAAAAGCTCTCACAAAATTCTCCAAGGAGACCTTCTCACAGACCTGCCGAGCCAAGGTCCTCAATACCCTTGGACACTTCTTGTGATTCTCTCAGCCACTACATCATGCTGCAGCCTCTATCCCTGCACTCATGGCCACTCGCACGATAATTTTGGGACACTCAACTAGTCTGCCTACTGCTCACGCCAAACTACTCCTCAGTCACTGTGGTTGATGTCCTGGACACTCTCAGTTGCTTAAGGTCTCTCTCAGACCCTCACTAAGAGGCATTGAGATGCGCTCTGATCTCTACAGACCATCAGCCCTTTTTATAGAGCCGAAACCCAATTTGGATCAAAATCCTCCTTTTAAAAGGACCCAACACCCTTTCTGAATGTCGGATCTTCCCTGCTCATATCCTTGGCTGCACGATCGCACAAAACAGTGCTTAATCATGCATGAAATACTACCAGGATCGTTCGATCAAGCTTATGCATGTTGTTGGCCATTGGATCGTGCAAACTAGATCCATGGATCGTGATTTTTGCATTTTAGGCCGAGCCAGTCCATGGTGCTCACATAGACCGTGCCATCCCATGCTGTCCATCGTGGACCGCAATAGATCTCCCCATTGGGCTGTGCGTGAGCACTCGCGTGCTTAGGCGCCTGCACTGGGTCGCGCACCTGTGCGACTGTGTTGGGCGATGCGTCCGCCTGGGCCGCATGCTCGCACTGGGATGCATGCCTGTGCTAGCCAACGCACGCTTGAGCCATGCATCTCGTAAGCTTGCATGCACCTGTGGGACCGACCTTGTTGCGGGCATGCAGGTACTACATCTTCGGGCCTGTTTTGGGCTTCTTGCATTGTGCTCTTCGAGCTGAGCTTCTCCACATTTGGATTTTTTTCTAAGGATTAAATTCGAGGCATCTGATCCCAATAATCTCCACTTTGACTCGACATTCAGCCTGCACCTGACTTTAAGAGCTTTTGGATGATCTCGTCCCTATGCCCTAGGGCAAATGATACTCATGGATGGACAAAATGAAAGTTGAGCTAGGCTGCTCGTATCCATCTGTGTCATGCATGACCTGAGACTTGCTTGTTGGAACACATTTCCTACATCATGGAGACATGGTACTAGCACCCAAGAGCCTCTTAAACACTTGGGAGGCGATAGCAATGAAGAGATGGGCAGCAACAAAGGGAGGCATGCACTGTATGGGCAGCTGCTAAGGGTGCTAGGGTCTCTTGGCACCCCTTGTATCTGGGTGGCCTCTTGGCGGCTAGGGTTTCATACCTATAGGAAGGGGGCAACAGTTAAGAGGGAGAGAGAGATGAGGAGAGAGAAAGTGAAGGAGAAAATGATTTGTATTATCCTTGGCTCAATCAGATACCTAATAAATGTATATTTATATAGGGTCAATATGACCCAACCAAAAACTTCCATGGCTAACCCAATGTGAGATTGTGCTCACACAAGCCCATGCACACCCATAACTTGACCCCATCTCATCTCTCTCAAATTCAAACCTAATCCAATATAAGTTAGCCCCTCAAGGTCCAAATCTTCTGGACCTCAAGATTGTGAAGGCTGACAGTCTTTCACCCTAGTACCCAAACTAGCCCTAGAACCCTCGTGAACGCCTCATGAATTTGAATCTTGGCCTTTTCTTGGTCCCTTGAGCCTTGGGAGCACCATATCAGGTCCTACAATATCCATCTTAGTGCCCCGAGGCCTTAGCAAACTCCATCATATCCATCAATCCCATCAATGCCAAATATTTGTGAAAGTTATTCCATAGAAGTACCTTCATCAGTGCGTCAGCTGGATTTCTTGGTGTGAATCTTCGTTAGCTCCATATCATCTTTTCCGTGAGCTCTCTGATCTGATGGTATCTGATATCGATGTGCTTCATTTTCACATGATAGATGGAGTTTTATACAAGCAATAGTGCATTCTGACTATTGCACTGCATCCTGAAGGCTTTCTGAGCAAAGTCCATCTCCAACGCCAAGCCCTTCAACTATAGAGCTGAAAGAAAATATTTGTCTGATCAGATCGGATGCTAGGAAGAAGGAAGAGATTTATAATTTAAAAATTTTCATAAGTCTTATGAAAGTTACCTTGATGCATAGCGGAAAGATGATCGAGGTTAATTGATTTGTAAAGTTTGTTGCTTTATGAGATCCGGATGTCCAAATTCTCTACTTTGCTTGCATGCCAAGCAACATAGGAGAGAAAGATTAAGAACTCTTCAGGGAGAAAGAAGAGGAGAGTCTTGAGATCTGATCTCGATGTCTTGGAGGACTCCACATGCCACCATGACAAAGGGATGGGATGCCCAAGGGGAGAACACACCAAGAGGAAAGGGGACACCTAAAGGGATAACACTTTATGCCTTGGTTTGATTGCTTTCATTTTTCTCTACCTTCTCCATGCCCCTCCTTAAATAGACAAGAGATCCTAAATCAAATCAAATACTTTTTGTAGTAGGAGTAGGACTCTCCAAGTTTGAATTAAATCCAAACTTCTTAAACCATAAGGATTCATAAAGGAAGTAGGAGAGGTGCCAACTTGTGCCTCTCTCCTTATGCTGCATGCCCAAGGGGACCCCTCCTCCATCTTGATTGGCCACTAGGTGAGAGAATATCAGAAAAATATGGCTAAGTACACCAAATCAAGTTTAGTTTAGATTTGTGTTTAATTTGATTCCAATTAAGTACACCAAATCAAGTACACCAAATCAATTCTCTCATAGTGAAGCTTGCACGTCCCATGGAGGTAGGCTTGAGGCTAATCTACGTATTTGTATTATATTTTTTATTTATTTCTTCTTTCTTCCTGCTGCACAGTGTGGTATCGGATCCTACATAATAATTGATATCAGAGCAAGGTGGTACTAGAGCATAGGTTGTAGTGATGGTGATCGAGATAGAAGAAGGAGAAGATAAGCACAATCAAGATAGAGATCAATCGATTCGATGGAAAAGTAATTTCTCTTTATGACAAGTGAGGGTGAAGGATGTGCTCATCCAATAAGGGTTGATCGATGCTCTCTTGTATGAGTAGAAGCCGATTATCATGGAGGTGCAGGATTGGAGGCAGCTCCAGATGCAGATGATGAGTATGATCCACTTGTACCTAGCAGATGAGGTGGTAATCCATGTACTTAATGAGATTTCTTTGATGATACTGTGGTCGACGCTCGAGGAGTTGTACATGATGAAGTCTCTCACCAACACTTTCTTCCTCTGAAGATAGTTCTACTAGCTGCAGATGATTGAGGAATAGAGCATGCAAGAGCATCTCAGCCATCTTTAGAAAATCCTCACCGACCTCCTCAACATTAGCGAGAAAGTTGAGGAGAAGACCAGAATGTTGGTCTTGCTAGGATTGCTTCTCCCTTCATATGAGTCCTTGGTAACCGCTCTTCTAGTGGAGAAGAGCACCATCAAGATGGATGAGGTCATTGTGATGATTCTTCAGAATAAGGTTCTCAGGAGAAAGAATCCAGCTTCAAGCTCAGGTGGCAACTCAGCTTTGATGGTTTCTGGAGGAGTAGGAGGTGGTAGATGGAGCGACAGTAGATCGCGACGAGGGCAGTCCAAGTCCAAGACGAGGGACTTGAGCAAGACTAGATATTATCTGTATGACAAGTTGGGGCATCTAGCCAGAGATTGTCCTCAACTCAGAGATCGGACGAAGACTACTACAGCGACGGTCAGTAGCGAGTCAAAGAATGATGTCTTCTTTCAATTGTAAATTTTAGATTCTGCGTGCACCAATCATATATGTTACAGAGAGGAGCAATTTGACTCTCTGAAGAGCAGTGAGAGCACTGTTTATTGTCAGATGGATCGAACTATACAATCAGAGGCATCGGGATAGTCAGTTGGAGGACATATGATGATGCAGTAAAGAGATTGAGAGAGATCTGATACATATCTGATTTTAGACAGAATCTTATCTCACTGAGCAGACTAGATTCGAGAGGCTACAGGACAGTAGCTGATAAGAAATCTTGAAGGTGTTGCATGACGATAGGATTATTCTGGAGGAGAAGAAGAGGAAGAGAGGATATTACTACCTAGTGGGGAGCCCAGTGCGAGGTAGAGCTTTAGGAGCCAAGAAGAGTCCAGAGTGAGGTGGAGCTCCAGGTGGATGTGGATCGGGCACTAAACAGGAGACTCAGAAAGACGAGAGAAGACGTCGTGAGTAAAGTTTCTATTATCATAGGAGACTTCTCCAAGCAGATTTTGGTCAGAGTGGACATAGCCCATAACGGAGATGGGATCGAGTGGCTTGGCTCGACTCCCATGTTGCCCATCCATGAGACAGTATGCATGCCCCAGGGTGTGGGGGCAAGTTGGATCACAGGCTCTTAGAGATAGGTAGAGGTCGAATATCGAGTCGAGATGGAGATTGTTGAGATTTGATACCTTAAGATTCGATTCACATTGAGCCCATAGTAAGGTCCAGGAGGATGAATAGAGTCCAACGAACCTAAGAACAGCCCAAACAGAGTCCAGACGATGAAGATACGCATGAAAGAAGCTCGGAGTAGGTGGCATGGTGCATGAGGTAGTGGAGGCTAATGGCAGGCCGGCGGAGGCTAACGATGGTGCAGTTGGGCCCGATGGATGCGTGCGCATGCAGGCATGTGTGGCCCAGCATGCGAGCGGGCCCAACACGGGCACACACGGGGGCACCCAGGCCCAGGGCCCTACACGGTCCATCATGGACCATAGGGTACTGGGTGGTCCATGGAAGCCACGTGGATCGATCATGCGGTCCACGCATGGTCCAGGGGCATTTGTGTGCAATCCAACGGTCCATATCCCATGCGGTCATGATCGAATGGTCGGAACTCAATCCGAATGTGATCGGGCATGATCAGAGGTTATAGTGTGTGATCCGATGGCTCTGGTGTGAGCCAATCATGATCGGACGGTCACGAATGGTTCTAGGATTGATTGAGACTCAATATTCCTAGTATAACAGTATTTTTGAGATTTTGGAGCCTATGTAGCTCCATTGATGAGCCGTTTGTTGTATTGGATAGCTAGTGATATCTTGGAGGTGCAGAAAGACTTCAAAAGAGATTTCAGAGAGCTTTTGTGAGGGTTTTGGAGCTTCTTATTGAGAGACTCTTGTACAAAGATTGAGTGGTAAGTTTCTCTTATATTGGTTGTGTTTTATTCTCTTATAATGAAGCTTGCATGCCTTATGGAGGTAGGCTTGAGGCCAACCCATATATTTGTATTGTGTTTCTTATTTATTTTTTTCTTCCTACTGCATTGTGTGGTACCGGATCCTACACAATAATACCCATCTTCCATTTATAGTCATCGAACTCTTTGGTCCCGAAAGCTTTAGTGAAGGGTTCAGTCCAATTTTTTTTTTATCGATCTTCAGCAGCTCAATGTCACCTCAATCAATGATCTTACGGACAAGGTGATACCGACGTAGAATATATTTGGTTCTCTCATGGGATTTGGATTCCTTGGCTTGAGCGATGGCACCAGTGCTGTCACAACATAGTAGAATTACTTTCAACTGAGGGAACCACTCTAAATTTGTAGATAAACTTTCTCAACCAATAACTTTTTTTGCAGCATCGGATGCCACAATGTATTCTGCTTCACATACTGAATCAGTTATTATATGCTGCTTGAAAATCTTTCAGCAAATTGTTCCACCATATCAAATGAAAATATAGCCAAACACACTCTTGCTGTCATCATGATCTGACTGAAAATTGAAATTAGTATATCTCACAAGTTTAAAGTTAATATCTCTATATATTAACAATTGATCTTTAGTATTTTTTAAATACTTAAGGATTATCTTTACAATTTTTCAATGATTTTCATCTAGATCAGACTGATATCACTCACTATCCCTAGTGAGTAAGCCACATCCAGCCTCATACATATCATAGCATATATGATAGATCCCATTATCGAGGTATATGAAATTCTACTCATATACTCTCTCTTGAGGAGTTGTCAGATAATTTTTTTAGAGAGAATAATTTTTGGCCTATCAATAGATAGTCCTTCTTAAAATTTTCCATATTGAACTATTTTAGCATATATCAATGTACGTAGATTGGGATAATCTAAGCAACCTTTTAGATCTATCTCTATAGATCTTCATCCTTAGGATGTAGGATACTTCTCCTAAATTTTCATGAAGAACTGTGATGATAGCCACAGCTTTATACTTTGTAAAGCAGGGATATCATTTTCTATTAATAGTATGTCATTTATGTACAATACAAAGAATATGACCAAAGAACCATTAGCCCAATTGTAGACATAGAGCTCCTCTCTATTCTTAATGAAGCCATATATTTTGATTGTCTTATCAAAATGCATGTTCCAACTCTGAAAAGCTTGCTTCAGTCCATAAATGGACCTATTTAGCTTGCACACTTTAGATTCGTCTGTGGATGTAAATCCTTCAGGTTGTATCATATACATTTCTTCTTCCAACTCTCCATTAAGGAAAGTAGTTTTGACATCTATTTATCAGATCTCACAATTTAGCTGTGCCACTATAGCAAGCATAATCCAAATAGACTTGAGTATTGTCATAGGAGAAAATATCTTGTCATAGTCAATACCATAATGTTGATGATATCTCTCAACAACTAGATAAATTTTATAGGTCTCTACCTTTCTATCCACTCCTCTTTCCTTTTGAAGATTCATTTGCACCATACGGGTTTAATCTCTTCAGGTGGATCCACAAGTGTCCATACACCGCTGATCTCCATGGACTCTATTTTAGATTTCATGGTATTTAACTATTTCTCAGAGTCGAGCCTTTGCATGGCATCCATATAGTTAATCGAATCCTAATCATTTCATCTAATTCGACAGAATCACCATCCCGAACTAAGAAATCGTAATATCTATCTAGTTGATGTGGTACTCTACTAGATCTCCTTAATGGTGCCTCTATAATAGGCTCTGAATTTGATTTTCAATCAAATCTAGTTCTCTATTCCTACTCAAAAGTGTTTGATTTTCTATCTCACGAACTTTATCAAGTTCGATCTTAATGGCATCAGTTCCTTCTTTAAGGAACTCTCTTTCCAAAAAGACTGTCTCGTTACCGACAAATATCTTTTTATTTTCAGCAAGATACAAATAGTATCTTTTGTTTCCTTTGGATATCCTACAAACAAGTACTTATCAGATCTGGGTTCAAGCTTATCTATCTTTAAATATTTGATATAAGCCAGACACCCCAAACCTTAAGGTGTGAGAGTACTGGCTTACGCCCTATCCATATTTCATATGAAATTTTATTGACAGACTTGCTTGAAACTTTGTTCAGTACATAGCAAGCAATTTATAGAGCATACCTCAGAAGGATATTGGCAGAGTCGCAAAGCCCATCATAGATCGAACTATGTCTAACAATATTCGATTCCTTCTTTTAATTTCTCATTATATTATGGTGTACCCGGAGGAGCTCATTGAGAGAGAATCCCATTCTCCTCTAGATATGTCAAAAATTCACTGATAAGATATTCTCTTTCTCGATCTGATTGAAGAATTTTAATACTCTTTTTAGTTATTTTTCTACTTCACTACTGAATCGTTTGAACATTTCAAAAGATTTAGACTTGTGTTTCATAAAGTAGACATATCCATACCTCAATAGATCTAGGGGTGGCAAACGGGTCGGGTCTGTCATAAACGGGTCAGGTCATAAATGGATCAGATCAGAAAATGATCAATCCAAACCAACCTGTTTATTAAATAGGTCAAATATTCAAACCTAAATCCGATCTGTTTATTAAACAAGTAACCCGACCCAACCCGTTTAACCCGTTTATCAAATAGATCAAATTAGGTTAAACAGATTAAACAGATTAAATGGGTTAAACAGATTAAATGGATCAAGTTAAATAGGTCAGAAACATGTTAAACAAATTTTAAATAAGTTAAACAGGTCTTAAATGGGTTAAACAGGTTAAACAGGTCGGGTTAAATGGATCAGAAATAGGTTAAACAGGTTAAATGGGTTATCTGACTCAATCCAACCTAAATATTAAATAGGTTAAATGGGTTAGATATCTAAAACCCATATCCGACCCACTTATTAAATGGGTTAAACATGTGGACCCATTTATGATCCGAACCCGTTTAGCCTAAATCCAAACCTGTTTATGGTGGGTCAAATACGGGTTGGACTGGCGGGTTGGGTCATATTTTGTCAGTCCTAAATAGATCATCAGTGAAAGTAATGAAGTAGTTAAATCCATCTCTGGCACTTCTGCCCATGGGTCTACATATATCATTTTATACTAGACTAAGAATGTCAGTGGCTTGCTCACCTTTTTCTTAAAAGGTGACTTTATCATCTTACCAAAAGATATGATTCACAGGTCGATAATGATTCATAATTGTTAATTTCAAAGATTTTCTCTTTAGTTAACTTGTCCATTCTATTCTTGTTCACATGACCTAGCCGATAATGCCAAAGATAAGCATCACTGACATTATCTACTTTAGGATATATATTAGATGTACATATTATACATACAGACTATGATAGAAAGTATATGGTATGTTTTAATCGTGCATAAAAAATTATAGTACCATTTAGAATGATATCACAAAATTCATTCTTTATTAAAAATCGAAAACCAACTTTAGCCAAAAGATCTATAGAGATGATATTTATCAAAAAAGAAGGATAATAATGACAATCATCTAATATGGCTATCCTAGACTCAAAAACAAGTTGAATAGTTTCTAGAGCTAGAACTAGAATAAAACTTCTATCTCCAATATTTAAGAATCATTCGCCGTCTTTGATTTTTCTACTAACCTGAAGTCCCTACAATAAATTATAAATATTCATTGGACTTTCGGTATACAATACTTAGGTAATAGTATCACCGATAAAGAAATTATAAAGAGTTATCATATAAATATCTTGTCCAGTAATTGATTACTTATTTCTCTTGTTTGGCCTATTGGGGTCGAGAGAAGATAGATATTGAGGACAATTTCTCTTCTAGTGATCCAGTTTCTTACAGAAGAAGTACTCTATCTGGCTCTTGTCAACTTTGGACTTCTTGCTCTAACTGAACTTTGGAGCCCCAGCATGCTGCACCTTCTTCTTATTTTTCTTCTTCTCTTTCTTAAAAGGACAATGTCTAGAAATAGAACTATTAGATGTATGTCCTAGAAGCCAATCTGACTGACATATTGTAATAAATCTAGTGTATAATTTTATACTTAATTTATTGATTTGATTAATAAAAGATAAGTTTGATTTTCATTCAAGTGTGATGTGTCTTTGAATCATCTATGAATTAATATTTGATACATATTCTCAAGGTATTGAGAATTAAAAAATATATATAATTTTAAATACTTTCAATCATAATATCATCATGAGGATGGTGATCGATTCGGATAGACCGATACACAGATCGCTTCCTTCAAGATAGATTAATGTTTGGTCTATGGTGTAGAGACACTGAGCGATGAATATGGGTAGTTATTAAAGAATAACTAGTACTGAGCCTGATCATACGATAGATCATTTGAATTTCTAATCGATCGTCAATGATTATCTCGATACTGTAGTTGTGTAAATGATCTTTTGACCTGCGATCGCAGTGAGACTGCTGGAGTTTGACTGACATATAAATATGGTCTCAACAAGATCTTGTAGTGGATGTTGGCGATAGTCTACTATAGGAGTAGGATGTACATCAAGATAGAATCTATCGATCTTGATAGAGAAGAGTAGTCCTATAAGATTTGAGGCTAAATCTGAGAGTCTCTATCCACAGTAGTGTGATTGATGAAAAAAATTTCTATGAGGATCACAATTAGACTTGAGCTAATCGAATTTATCATATGACTGAGGATGAAGTTTGATGATTTATCCATGACTTGCCATCTAGTTGAAACTCACAATAGAAGGACTGAATCACATGTGAACTATATCTTGAGATTTTTTTTGATTCTACTAGGTTGCTATTACATACTGCTAAGTGACACTGGTGGATTGTGAGAGCTCATTAGGATTACTCAGGATCGACAATCCTTGATGAGTTAGAGTGAAATCGTTTCGATTTATTGAAAAGAATTTTAATGATACTATGATAAAGATCATTATATATTTCACTACTAGATAGAATTGAACCTATGGGATCATACAACAAAGGGGTTAGACTTGGAATAAGCAATTAGGCTTGTGAAATCTTAATTGGGTTTAGAGAAATCTTATCGAGTTCAGGATAACCTTGCTAGTGCATGATTGAACCCAAATTCTTTTTTGCATTTGAATTTCTTATTTAATAAGATTAATTTAAGTTTAATTATCTACTAATAATCTAAATAAATTAGATTCATTCAACTCCAATCATTGGGTGCCTTGGGTTTTGGATCAAATGAATTAAGGGTTCAAATCCTTAATCAATTTTTTTGATAGTTTGGATGGGGAGCCACTTGATTTGATCAAGTTGGGCATGCCCTCTTGATGGAGGGCATGTGGGACCTGATTGGGGTGTCTAATAGATGCAATGTGGTGCGTGCAATTGTGGCTACAAGGGTTCTAATAGTTGGCATCTAAAGGATCTTTTAAAGGGGGTCAAATAATTAAAGGAATAAAGATTTTTAATGCAAATAAATTTATATTAAGTGGTTGTTTGGTTTTGAATAGGATTCAAATCTTTTGCCTATTTAAAGAGACCTTCCCTAAGGCTCCTTAGTTCTGATTTTCAGTAGCCCATGCCTCCCATAAGAGCTCCCCATGCCCCCTCTCTCTTCTCCCTTAAGGATCCAATGCCCAAGGTGTTGGGCGTCCTATATCTCCTTGCCCAAGAGAAGCTTGGGCATCTCCTTTGCTTGCTTGTTTCAGTCCTTAATAGCTTCATAATCAAGGGAAGAAAAGCAAGAGAAGAAGAGGAGAAAAAGATCAGGAAAAGGATCAAAGAGTTGATCATGATCCAGATTTCGTTCAGATTCGCAGGGTGATTGTTCTTAGAGAAAAAAGATTAGCACCAAAGAGGGCTATTCTAGGCTGATCCTAAGTAGATATCCATAGAAATAGGATACTTGTATGGTTAGGAGAGAACCTACTCTCTTTCAGATCTAGATTTAAATAAAAAATTATAAAATAAGTATGTGATTCGATCATATATTCAATTTCAACATAAAATTTAGTATGTGTTCAATTTCAGTATATGAAGTAGATCCTAGTATTCTTTATTTTATGCATGCATGACTAAGATTAAAAGATATTTACTTAGAAAAAAAATTTGAAACACATATGCATGCCCCGACATAAAACTCCAATAGTGGTATCAGAGCCATAGATTTTTATATGTATAAAATTGACATACATGTTTTGAAAAGAGTTTCAAAATCTGATTTTTTTTAATACATAGATGTATAGATGATTATTTTGAATCTAAAATTTATTTTC
>KE506320.1:0-17176 GCA_000441515.1 Elaeis oleifera
CATCAGTCATATGAATCAATCGATCGATCCGAATTCGATGTGAAACCCTAATAGAAATTTTTTTTCATTATTTCACTCTGCCATGGCCATGGGCTTAAGGACTCGATCTTTCGATCATCATAGGACTACTCTTCTCTTCTACCGAGGTTGATAGATCTCATCTTGGTGCGACCTAGTTCCTACAGTGAATATGCTACAGCCAACATACACTTCAGGATTTCGAATAGCTAGGAGATCGAGTTATGATGTAGTCAAACTATAACACACTCAAGGTGAACTGTCGATGCACCTCAGGTCAAAGAACTAGACACACAACTGCAGCATCGAGCTAGTCATCGACAAGAAGGTAGACTTCCTTATGACTGCTCGAAGTGGTCACGCTCAGTACTCTTATTCTCAACAAATACCTGTACTCTCACTTTGGTATCTCCACACCGTAGATTCAAGACTCATCTACCCAAAGGAAGCGAACGTACACCAATCTTTCAGATCAATTACCATCCTCGTGATGATCCTATGGTCAGGAGCAGTTTATGAGTTAGTTATGTAAATTCATGCCTTAAATTTTCAACTCTTGAAAATATGAATTAACATTTCCACTAACTCAAAGGATGTATCACAGATACAATGTACATAATGTGATAGAAGAATAATCTTTTTATTCATTTATAGTCAAAATTATAAATTTATCTCTAGATTTGTACATGAATGTGTTAGCCAATCTGGCATCTAGGGCACACATCTAATAGTTAGTTTGCATATAAAGTCATCCTATCATAGAATGATTTTTTTTCGGACAGTAGTTTGATAAATAATTTAAAAAGAATATTATTTGATATTTTTTTTAAAATAATCATATTTTGATAAAAAATCCATCTAACAAGAGTACAAGGAACAAAGAGAAGCAAAAAAATCTTAAAACATTCCTTATCTCTTCAACCCTTCATTTTCTCTAATTCTTTCTTGTTGCTCCTCACCCATCAAATGGTTAACATATCTACTCTCAAAAAAGCCTTCAACTATTCTTACCAAAAAAAAAAGAAGAGAGGCCTTCAACTATATGGGTTAGATTAGCATCTCAAATCCAACAGCACAGGAAGCAAAAAAAAATGAAGGATGTTGGGGAGATATTTCATCCTTGGACCGAAGACATGAGTCAATGGTTAGATATGGACTGTAAGGCATGGTAACGTAATCTAATTTTAGTTTCAGCCTATGATGATCCAGGGGCTTAGACCACCATCCTGAGCAGAATTCTTAGGATCGAAATTTATAACTTCGACATCAGATTTACTCCTATCCCCATGGCAACTGGCCTCTAACACAAACGATAGATGGCGAAATGTCTGGACATCCCCAGTTTTGACTTTGGTTGTAAGCATACACCGATCCTCATCTAGTTGGATGAGATCCAACTCGACTGCTTCTTCTCCTCAGCACCCTCTTCTATCAAATTAGATCGAACTCTCAATTAAAGAGACAGAGTCGATCTCACCTGTGCCTTAATTCAAATTCAAACCACTTGTGATTTCAGTTGGCTTCGGAATGAAAAGGTAGGTGTGGTTACCACTCCATCAATTTCATCTCACCACATTGCATCTGAATCGGTCCCATAATTTTCTTGACGGTTATATGACTTCAACCTTCAAAAATATCTACACGGGATCTCCCAAGGTATGCAACTATAACCTTTCTACACTCTTCTATTTCTCTATGATTTAACTTGAGTGTCGGAGGGTCCCACCGAAGTAAACTTCGGTCTGAACTTGCTTGCAATTTTTTTTGGGAGGATGCGCCACCACTCCAGTCTTATTCAACCACAGTCAAGATTTTAGCGGCAACATATTGGTGCTAGAGGAAGGATCTTGAGCCCATTATGAGAAGGAGCATCAAACAAAATTATGGCACCACGAAGAGTGTTCACTCGGAGATCTGACATCGCTGCCACCTCCCAGCCAGTGGAGAATGCGGCAGGCCAGCAAGTCTGACGCAACGACAGCCAGAAGTCAGCAACCATCATCTCCACAGATGGAGACATCAGTGCAAAATAGTTTCGCTTACTATTCCAGCAAGTTCAAATCTTGACCACCATCATCTAGATGATGCCGCAACTATACGCTGTACCCCCGACGGTGGCACCTACAGTGGCAGCTATAGTCGCATCCCCACCAGCCAGCATAGTAACGATGGCGGATCCATCTTCAGCAATTCTCTCACAACAGCTTGCAGCAGCACCACAGGAAAGACCTCCACTCCCCCCTCAAAGTTCTGAACGAAGAAGACAGACTCATTATAGTCGATCCCAGAGTCCAGAACCTAAAAGACGATGATCATCGAGTCCTCATTCTAGGCAAGACTCAATGCCCAGTCAACGATCTCTCCCAAAGTGTTTTAAAAATTATACTGTCAAGGATGCAGATATTGATCGAAAACTTTGAAAGATGAATAAGCGGATCAAGGTGATCCATCACCAAGGACCGGCACGTGACAACTGGTATAATACTAACCCACCATTCAATGATCGGATAATGCAAGAGCCAATCCTCGTGAACTTCAAGATGCCGTAATTTGAGAGCTACCATCGGATCACCAATTCTATGGACTATTTGGAAAGCTTTAAGTCCCTGATGCTCATCCACGGGCAACCGATGCTGCCCTTCGTCGCATCTTTCCATCTATCCTAAAGGGCATAACTCGGCATTGGTACATCAGCCTGAAGCCCCAGACGATCCATTCTTTGATCAAATGAGTCAACTATTTGTTGCCCATTTTGTGAGCAGCAGGAGACAGCAGAAGGAATCGGACTCCCTGATGAATGTGAAGCAGAGAGAAAGGGAGTCCATCAGATCTTATCTTGATCATTTTAATGCAGTCATGCTAGAAGTCCGCAACCTAGATCAATCGATTGCGATGGCCGTCCTGAAGGCCAGATTGCAGAAGAATGATCTTCACTATTCTATGAAGAAGATCTATCCTTGAGACTTCGCCGACATGCTGGCCCAAGCGAAGAAATACACTAGGACAGATGAGGCATTTGAAGGCAAACCTCCGATGATTCCTACTAAAGACAAGAGGGAAGAAAGGTCGGAGTCTCCACTAAGGAGCCAGCAGCACCCTCGCTCTCCTCCTAGGCATCGAAGATCTCGAACTCTTGGACAAAATTCTCGATAGAGGGACAACCATCAAAGGGATCGGCGTATGCCTCCAACTGAGAGATTCACTAATTACACCCCTTTGAACACTGCCTAAGCCTAGGTGCTTATGGAGATCAGGGATCGGATTCCAAAAGCGATGAAGTTGTGGTCCAACCTCAGTCGACAGAATCTCAATAAATATTACCTTTATCACCACGACCACGGCCACGATATCGAAGACTGTATTCAGCTTTGGGATGAAATAGAAGAACTCATCTGGTATGGTCGCTTAGACTGGTTCATTCGACATCAGCAGGATCGATAGGAGGAGCAACGAATATTATCAGGCCCACCAGAACCACAACAGAGGGAGCTTTCTGGGGAGCAATCTCTTGTAGGAGTAATTAATGCAATAATCAGAGGACCCCATGAAAGGATGGAGGAAACAGCTGAACCATCCAAGAAGCCAAAGATCAAAGAGTCCCTTACCTTCACTGAGGAGGTGCCCAAGGGGTTCAGTTCTCCCAAAATAACGAAGTGGTTGTAACTCTTAATATTGAAAATTATGATGTACGTCACATCCTAATTGATAATGAAAATTCGATCGATATTTTATTTTATGATGCTTTCTCTCAAATAGGCATACTGCTAGAATGAATGGGAAGGATGGATACCCATCTTGTGGGGTTTACTAGAGATGCTGTACCAGTTGAGGAAATAATAACTCTTCCTATGGAAGTTGAGTGATATCCTCAACAATCTCGAATTTAGATGTATTTTCTGGTAGTCCGAGCACCTTTAGCCTACAATGCAATCTTTGGACTCTGGGACTCAATGCACTGTAAGCCGTTGTGTCCACCTACCATCCGAAAATGAAGTTTTCGATAAAGTTCGGAGTTGGCGAAGTGCATGGAGATCAAGCCCTGGCACGACAGTGCTACAACATCGCACTTCATGGGTCGGGGCCATTCAAAGCCTACCTATTTGACGGGCTTGACACATGGGATGAGTTATCTGAAGAAAGAAGAAAGTCGGTGGAGGATTTGGATATGATTCCACTCAAAGATAGTGTTAGGATTTAACACCTCAAGATTCGATCCACACTAAACCCATAATGAGGTCTGCGATGATGAACAGAGTCCAACAAGCTCAAGATCAGTCCAAACAGAGATCGGATGAAGGAGATACGTTCGCAAGAAGATGGCACAAAATCGAAGAGACGGAGGTCAGCGGTGGGCCAGCGAAGGCCGCGGTGGTGCGACCACGCACAGCCCAGCCTGCAGATGCATTGGCACACGTGGTGCACGGCCCAGGTCTGGGCGGACGCACGCGCACGTGATCCACGTGCAGTGCATGGATCGGTGGTCCACGGAGACCCACATGGACCGAGCAGGCATTTCTCTTTGGTTACGCACGGTCCATGATGGATCGACAGATATTTTTCTCTGATTTCTCACAGTCTATGGGGGTTTTCATGGACCTGTTGCACGATCGGATGATTGGAGAGGCAGTTTGACTCAAACAGGAGTCAGTTTCTAATCCTGTTTGGGTTCAGAGGCCTATAAAATCACCTATTGACAGAACAGAACGGTGTGTGGTTGGTTGTTCGGTAGAGGATCCAGAGCAGTAGCAGATGTGAGGCATCGACAGAGAGCAGAAGCAAGGTGCTTCTGGCAGACTATCAGGTAGCAGACAGCAGTCGTTTTAGGGATTCAGAGGGGCCTTCCTAGAGAGAGCTTTTGTGAGGGAGAGCTTCTTGTAAGAGAAAAATTGGATGTACGAAGGTTGAGGATGTGATCTCCTCTTATAATTTTTTTTCTCATAGTAAAGCTTGCATGCCCGATGGAGCGAGCCTTTTTTGATTGATCCATGAATTTGATTACTTCTATTTTATTTCTTCTTCTTTTTGCTATGATGCATGGTATCGAAAAGGTCCTGTGAAGGTGGTATCCTAACCAGATATCTCTAACAAGTGGTATCAGAGTGAGGCGGTACCAGAATATAGATTGTAGTGGTGGTGAGCAAGATTGAAGATGAATTTTTCTTTATGGCAGGTAAAGGTGAAAGACGTACTCATCCAGCAAGGGTTGATCAATACTCTCTTATGCGAGGAGAAGCCGACTACCATAGAGATGCAGGATTGGAGGCGGCCCAGATGTAGGTGGTGAGTATGATCCATTTGTATCTGATAGATGAGGTGGTGATACATGTACTTGATGAGACTTTTTCGATGGTACTATGGTCAAAGCTTAAGGAATTATACATGGCAAAGTCTCTCACCAATACTCTCCTCTTCTAAAGGCAGTTCTACCAACTGTGGATGATTGAGGGATAGAGTGTGCAAGAGCATCTTAGCTACTTCCAAAAGATCCTCACCGACCTCCTCGACATTGGTGAGAAAGTTGAGGAGAAGACTAGGGTGCTGGTCTTGCTAGTGTCGCTTCTCCCTTCGTATGAGTTCTTTGTGACTGCTTCTAGTGAAAAAAATACTATCAAGATAGATGAGGTCACCACGATGATTCTTCAAAATGAGATTCTCAAGAGGAAGAATCTAGCTTTGAGCTCAGGTGTTAGCTCAGCTTTGGTAGTTTCTGGAGGAGTAGGAGGTGGTAGATGGAGCGATAAGAGATTGCGATGAGGACGGTCCAAGTCCAAGACAAGGGACTTGAGCAAGATTAGATGTTATTGGTGTGATGAGTTGGAGCATCTATCTAGAGATTGCTTTCAACTCAGAGATCAAATGAGGACTACTGCAGCGATGGCCAGTAGCGAGTTAGAGGATGATGCCCTAAAGATATCTGACAAGGTATCTATTCTTTCTAACAGTGAATTTTAGATTCTATATGCACCTATCATGTATGTTGCAGAGAAGAGCAGTATGACTCTCTGAAGAGCAGTAAGAGCACTATTTATCTATCGGATGGATCGAGCTGTGCGATCAAAGACATTGGAATGGTCAGCTGGAGGATACATGATAGTGCAGTAAGGAGATAGAGAAAGATCCGATACATATCCAATTTCAAGTGGAATCTTATCTCACTGAGCAGACTGGATTCGAGAGATTACATGATGGTAGCTGATGGAGAAATCCTGAAGGAGCCAGGAGGAGACTCGAAAGGATGAAAGACGATATCGTAGGGTGAGATTCCTATTACCGCAGGATGATACCCTGAGTAGGCCTTGGGTCAGAAAAGTATAGTATATGATGGAGATGAGATTGAGCAGCCTGGCTTGACTCCCATGTCTGTCCATCCATGATCAGTAGGTGATTACCCTAAGGTATGGAGGTGAAGAGATCTAGAAGCTCTCAGAGTTAGGAGGGAGCTGAATGTCGAGTCGAGATGGAGATTGTTAGGATTTGATACCTTAAGATTCGATCCATACTGAGTCCAAAACGATATCCACGATGTCGAAAGAAGTCTAACGAGCCCAAGATTAGTCCAAACGATGATCGAATAAAGGAGATATGCTCAATAGAAGATGGCATGAAATCGGAGCGATGGAGGCCGGCGGCGGTGCGCGGCCCAGCGCATGGACACGCGGGTGCGCACGATGCGTGGCCTAGGCTTTTGTAGGCACACTCACAGGCGTGCCCACACGATACTTCTCACGCGGTCCACGCATAGTGCATGGACCGATGGTCCACTAGGACCCACATGGATCGAGTGGGTGTTTCCCTTAATTTCGCATGGTCCATGGTGGATCGGTGGATGTTTTCCTCTAGTTTCTCATAGTCTACAGGGGTTTTCATGGACCTGTTGCATAATTGGATAGCTTAGAACATTACCGATCTTGATTTGATGGCTGGAGAGGCAATTTGACTCAAACAGAGTCAGTTTTCGATTCTGTTTGGGTTCAGAGGCCTATAAAATCACCTATTGACCGAACAGAGTGGCGTGCGGTTGGTTGTTCGGTAGAGGGCCCAGAGCAGCAGAAGCAAGGTGCCGATAGAGAGTAGGAGCACGGTGCTTCAGATAGACTATCAAGCAACGGACAACGATCGCTTCAGAGGTTCAGGAGGATCTTCCTAGAGAGAACTTTTGTAAGGAAAGCTTCTTGTGAGAGAGAGATTGGATGTACGAGAGTTGAGGGTGTTATCTCCTCTTATAATTTTTTTTCTCATAGTGAAGCTTACATGCCCCATAAAGATGAGCCTTTTTGGCCAATCCACGAATTTAATTATTTTTATTTTATTTTTTCTTCCTGCTGCGATGCATGCTATCGAAAAGGTCCTGTGGAGGTAGTGTTTTGGTCAGACATCCCCAATAGATGGCAACAAGAAGCATACCATCCTGATTGGATCAAATCTCGATCAAGTAATAAGAGAAAGACTCATTTCTTTTTGCAGGTACACACTGTTGTATTCGCCTGGACATCGATCGATATGCCTAGCATCGATCCGGAGGTGATGATGCATCAGCTAGGCGTCAGCCCAAATTATAAGCCTGTTAAGCAGAAGAAAGAAGCTTCATACCTGAGTGACAAAAGGTGATAGCTGAAGAAGTAGACAAGCTGCTGCATGCAGACTTTGTTCGAGAAGTTAACTACCCTAACTGGATCGTGAATATGATCCTCGTGAAAAAAATGAACGGTAAGTGGAGGGTCTGCATCAACTTCACAGATCTTAATAAAGTATGCCCAAAAGATAGCTACCCTTACCTTAATTGACCAGCTGGTGGATGCAACTTTAGGCTATGAGCTCCTCACTTTCATGAATGCCTTCTCTGAATATAACCAAATCCGAATATTTTTTAAAGATGAGGAGAAAATGGCTTTTTATTACTGATCGAGATATTTTTTATTACAGGATGATGCCTTTTGGTTAAAAAATATAGGTGCGACCTACTAGCGCCTAGTAAACAAGATCTTCAAAGATCAAATTAGTCGAAATATGAATGTTTATGTGGACGACATGCTTGTCAAAAGCAAGACCTCTCGGACCCACATTGAGAACCTTGAAAAGACCTTTGCAACATTAAGAAAGTACAGAATGAAGCTAAATCTTACAATTTGCACCTTTAGAATGACATCGGGCAAATTTTTGGGCTTCATGGTGTTCGAACGGGGGATAAAAGCAAATCTAGAGAAGATCTGGGCTATATTAAAAATGAGTTGACCAAGAAATATAAAGAAAGTCCAGCGTCTCACCGATCGAGTGGCGGCCCTGAATAGATTTGTCTCGAGATCAGTTGAATGCTGCCTTCTATTCTTCCAAACTTTAAATAGTCGAAGAATTTTCAATGGACCGGTGAGTGCCAGCAAGCCTTTGAAGAGTTAAATCAATATTTGAGCTCGACGTCACTCCTTAGCAAGCCAAACATCGACGAGGAGCTTTATTTGTATCTGATGGTATCTCCAGCGATAATAAGCGCTTTGCTGGTCCATGAGCAAGATAATATTCAGAGGCCAATCTACTACATCAGTCGAGTCCTGCATGATGGGGAGATCAGATATATAAAGTTGGAGAAGCTGATCTTTGTGCTAATTATCACAGCCAGAAGACTTCAGTCATATTTTCATTCACATCCAATTGCAGTGTTGACAGACCAGCCACTCAAAGCTTTTTTGCATCATCCTGACACCTTTGGATGACTGACAAAATGGACCATCGAGCTTGCAAAATTTGAAATTCAGTTTTGACCTTGGCCCTTTATCAAAGCTCAGAACCTAACGGACTTTCTTATGGAATGCACCATCCCAAATGATCCAAGGATATCCGAACTCATTCAGAAAGATATAGTAGAAGAATCAGAGTCATCAAAATTAAAAATTCCTGGATGATATATATGGACGGCTCATCAAATACCGCTAGATCAGGGGCTGAATTACTACTGCTCGAATTTGAAGGGTTCACTGCTGAATATGCCCTAAGGTTTAGCTTTCCAGCTACCAACAATGAAATGGAGTATGAGGCACTTCTGGCAGGACTAAAGATCATCAAAGAACTTGGAGTGTCAAAATTGAAGATCTGTATAGATTCTCAATTGGCAGCAGGATAAGTGAAAGGAGACTTCGAAGCCTGAAAGGAAATATGAGAAAATACCTGCAGAAGGTGAAGGATCTGACATCAAAATTCTCTGGCTTCGACATTCAACAAGTATCTCGGGCCAAAAATTGAAAGGCTGATCTACTTTCAAAGTTGGCCACCCTTACACCAGGTGACCTTCCGCGATAATCATTTTTGAAGTTCTAAAAAAATCAAATATAGAATATCTAGCCTAAGTTCTACAAGTTGATGACGAATCCTACTGGATGGATCCTTTTATTCATTTCTTAAGGGATGGAGTGCTACCTACAAATTTAAAAGAGGCTAGGAAGATCAAATTTCAAGCCTTACATTACATTTTCTACAACGGTAGACTCTACAAGTGTTACTTCTCTCTACCACTCTTAAGACTCTACGCTTTTTAGGAAGTGCACGAAGGAATGTGTGGCAATTATTTGGTTGACAAATCTCTGGCATACAAACTACTTCGATAAGGATATTACTAGCCCAAAATGCAGGATGAAGTAGCTGACTTCGTCAGGTGGTGCGATCGATGTCAATGAAATGCTAACATTCAGCATCAGCCATTCATACCGCTCACTCTGATTGCTGCCCCTTGGCCATTCACTCAATGAGGGATGGACATCTTAGGTCCTTTTCCTCCAACATCAGATCAAAAAAAATTTGGCTAATGACAATCGACTATTTACTAAATGAGTGGAAGCTGAGCCTTTTGCCAAGATTACCAAAGCTAATGTGACAGATTTTGTTTGGAAGTCCATTATTTACGGGTTCGATCTCCCTCAGATGATTATAACAGACAACGGTCACCAATTCATAGATTTAAGATTTGCTGAGTTCTGTCAAGACCGTGATATCTCCTAGTACTTTACTTCGATGGGTTATCCCCAAGCCTACGAGGAAGTCGAAGTCACCAACAAAACTATTCTGCAGGGGTTGAAAGCTAAGATCGATCGAGTAAAAGGAGCTTGGGTTGATGAGCTATATAATATCCTATGGGCTTACTGAACCACTTAAAGAACTCCAATGGGGAAGACTCCTTTCAACCTCTCCTTTGAAACTGAAGCTGTCATTCCCATAAAGATCGGACTCTCCTCACATCGGGTTGAAAATTACGATAACCAAAGCAATGTAGAACAGCTTTGTGCAAATTGGATCTGCTTGAGGAAATCTGTGAGAAGGCAAGAGTGAGAATGGCGGCCTATCGATAGAAGGTGGTGCGATACTACAATTTTCAAGTCTGAGGTAAAGAATTCAAAGCTGGAGACCTGATCTTGTGGTGAGTCGAAGTCTCTTAACCCGCAAAGTAAGGGAAACTGAGTCTCAACTAGAAGGACCCCTATCAGGTGGACAAAGTAATCCGACCAAAAACTTATCGTCTTAAACAATTGGATGGAACACTTCTGCCTCGGTCATAGAACTTTAAAAATTATGAATGTACTGTCGGTGATGTTACTATTCACCTACTGAATATTATATTCTTCTTAAAAGTATTGCCATTTTTTGATATTATTTTGATGAAATGAATTCTCTTTGAGGACTAACCAACTAACATGTTACGAAGGTAATTAGCAAAAAAGAAGAATGCCAGGAAGAAACAAAAAACACAGAAGGTGCGCATAAAAGTTCACTTTTTCATTACTGTAAATATTTATAAACAAGAGGCACACAGAAAGATAAAAGCAGAAACATAAAAAAAAAAAAAATAAGGACCCATCCAGAGCCATGATTCCTTGGCCGCACCAAGACCAAGATCCAGGATAAGATTTAATCCTCATCTGAAGAAAACGTCCCAACCTCCTCATTGCTATTTTTGAGGTGAAGGCGGTGCAAGTCCAGTTATGGCATTAGGTGCTTGATGCGAGCTTTGCAGTTCTCAAAGTCCTGCATGAACCTAACCGTAGAGGCATTGAGAAGCTCCCCCTTGAAGGTCTCTGAGGCCTTGGATTTAGCTACGTAGTGGAGGCGGACTTCTGTGAAGGCCTCCTCAGCAGCCTCTGGGTGGGGTGATCCACCGGTGGAAGGGCCCTCACTAGGAGTCCTCGAAGGGACCATGTTGGGTGCCGTTTTCACCCTCTTAGTGGAGCCCTTCTCTCGAAGGAACTCCACCTTCTTCTTGGCAGCCTCCTTGATTTGTCTGGGGTCGGGCTCCATGGTTACGAAGAGACAAGAAGAATGGATGAGAAGAAGGAAAGAGTCTGTGGGTGCACCAATAGCAGGAAGGAGTGATTTATAGAAAATATGAACGAAAGTGTGCCCATGTGGGAACCAATCCGGCTCCCCCACGTGTTCCATTTCAAAATTTCAACCATCGCCATCATTTACTGTGCCTTTTTCTTATCAGAACGAGGTCAGTGGAGCACTTTGGGAGCCATTATGATTCACTACATGGCAGCCAGAAATTGGCCTGGAGAAGATCATCAGTCGATTTCTTAGAAACTCCACCAGCCATTATGGCAGGAGTCCCAAGGTATGTCATGAATAGACATTTGAATTTTCGAAAGGCAAGTTTATCAGCCAATGATAACTGATTAAGACCTTTGAGTCCTCTTAAAAGAAAGCTAGTCGCAGTGATTTTCTCCCAACAAATAGCAGAAGCCTCCATTACTAAAAGTAGGGCTAACCTTTGACGGCCTTGAAGGCCGAACTTGCTCCTCAATGGGTCAACACCCACAAAACACCTTAGTAACCAAAAGAAATCAGGGATAATCTATAAGAACCCCTAAAGACTGAACCTGCTCTTCAATGGGTTAATGTTTGCAAAAGCCTTGCCAGTTTAGAAATAGGAGCTAACCTATAAGGACCCCTGAAGGCCATACTTGCTTTTCAGCAAAGCCAACGCCCATGATGACCCCAACTAGTTAAGAGGTGAAGGTTAACCTAAAGGGGCCTTCGGAGGGCTAACCCAAGAGGACTCTCAAACTATCAATTTCGGCAAGGCATAAAGCTGAGCCTAAAAAAAATGACCGCTTTATGAATATCATGGCAAGCTACCCCAATATGGAAACCATTCATCTAAACTATCAATTCAATTCACAAGATAGCAAACCTATACAATGTCAAAGCATCGAATTTTATTCCTTAATTCTTACAACAATTACAAGATAAACGACTATAAGAAGAAAAGAGAAAACCCATGGATTAAAAGATCAATCCTTGGTTGGTGGAGCTTCAATGGCCAATGTTCCACCTAAGTCTGAAGCTAGAAGATGGGAATCAACTTTGAAAAAAGCCTCCTATCTAGGCTTCGACATTCTTCAAAGTCGAGGTCCATTGCTTGAGTTGATACATCACCAATTGCGATGGTCGCATCACGCAATGTCGAAGCCAGCCGATCCTCCAATAACTTGACGGTTGCTTTAGCATGTTCTGCCATAGCCATCCTCTCCACAAGCCGAATTCGGAGTTTAATCAATACAGATATATCCTTATGGAGGGCTCCTGAGAGGTCAATAATTATTCTCTTGGCCATGATGATTTCACTCCGGATGTCATCAACCATTTACCTCTTTGCATCCAATGAACGATAAAGATCCCTTGTCTTGCTCCTAGCTGAATAAAGTTCTTCTTTGAGCTTATCAATCTCTTGTTTGGCTTTGGCACCGATTTTACATGAGGCAAGGTGATATTTCAAACTCATAATCTCATTTCGGACCTCTTGCAGCTGCTCATTGAGAAAAACTTTTTCTACACCTATCTTCCAACTAGTATTTTCGACGGACTTTGCAATCTCATCATGCTCCATAGTTAACTTACATTTTTTGGAGAAGTATTTTTTGTTCGTCTCTTCCAAACATTTTTGCAGACTCCTCTTCTCTATTGCTACTTTGATATTCATTTTTAGCTTCTGAAGTTTCATCTTGGCTTCGACGGCATCCTGCTAAGCCTGACATAAATTTTTTTCGAGAGTTTCAATTCGAATTCTCAGAGGCAAGACTATCGAAAGATGCTTAACCCAGTATTGGGTGAATATACGGTCGCAATAATCACATCGGATCAACTGAGAAGAGCATCACATACAGATAAGTCTAAGAATATGGATAAAACTTATTCTTTCATTAATTTTAGAAGTTAATTCTTACATTGACCAATAAAAAAAAAGAATCCAAGTTTAGTTATGCCCGATCTCAACATAAGGATTGGCCAATGGTGAACTAGAGGTAACCACGGTCAGTTGCTCCAACACCTATGAGGGCGGCACAACATCAGCGAAAATGGATGCAGGGATAATCTCTGGAGGTGCAATAGCTTCAGAGGGTCCTCCGATCATCTCGATAATCGAAGTTTCTTCGGCGACATCTTCTTCCTCCTCTCCCAGGTGCTATAGAAAGCTCCAATCTATATTCGGAAAGCACTCCATTACCTTCTTACAGCAAATATTCAAGCCAGTGTTAAAGACATATTGACTGAAGGTACACTTCTCATCCAAATATTCAGTAGATGCGCGGAAGGCTTACACAGCTGTGCATCCCACTTCAGCAACTTGTTCCCAAGTCTTCCTCTCAACATCGATGGCCTTAGCTTGTGCCTCCAATCTCTTCTTTTTCTCTGAAGCCAATGCGGCTTCAATTTCTTTAACTTGTTCTTCAACTGGGCAACCTCAACTTCTACCGCTTTTGCCATCGATTTAGCTTTGGCTTCGCCAACTTGCATTTTCTTGCCTACTCCGATCAATTTTTTTTGACGTCATTTATTTTGGTAATGATGGTTGCTGCATAATGCCCCGCCTACATTCACAAGATAGAGAGTAAAAAAAAAAGAGAGAAATAGAAGTGAACTTACCTTCACTAAAGCGGAGATCATCTACCTTTGCTACTTTGTACTATTTTCTTTTCGGCCTCCTCCAGACTAGCATCAAAGAGCATACTCTTAAAAGCATGATGGGAAGCCTTCCAATTGTCGAAAGCCCCCTTGACGGTTGACAGACCTGAACCCTATTCTTGATCCATCGGTCTTTCAGCAAAATCCAACTCCGTCAATACAGAACCAACTTTGGGAGCATAGAGTATGGTAGATTTCGAAAGCTTTAGATTTCTTTGAATGCCAACAGATGGAGAAGGTGCCATCTTTTTCGACGATCCCCTCAGCAATTTTTCACCTCTTCGGACTTCATTGCTATCGTAAAAGGTTCGACATCAACTAAAGGCAATAAAAGAGGCATCGAGAGGAGGAATAGAGATCTCCTCACCTCTAGGATTGGTCGAACTAACACCAGTATTAAAGAAAGACTGCTTCGATAACAACTCCTGTAGTGGAGGAATCCTATATCCCCTCAAAATTGCAGAGTGCTCCAAATCTTTATCTCCGAGCTTCGAAATTTGAAATTCAAAATTCCTCGATTGATCCCAATGTAGACACCCCCAATCCTCTATAGAAGGATAGAAAATAAAAAGAATCAAACCTTCTAATTATGTACCGAAGATGGAGCCCCCTTTATCAATACAGAGACTCCTCTCGGTAGGAAGATGTACCATCAATATCTGGTATGCCTCTTCATAGTGTAAAAGGATCGAAAAAAGAATAGAGAGGGCTAGATCCTGGCTCTGGAGTAGAGAACCAAAAATTGATGATAAAATAGGAGTTTGGAATAACAGAACACAAGGATGGATCAAAAAAGTAAAAATCTCGATAATAAAAGGGTGAATATGAAGCCTAAGTCCGACTTTAAAGGCTTTTTCATACAAACTTATCCTATCAGGAGGATGATTGCTTACTCTACCGCTGGGACCAAGGGACTCTAATTCAAAGATAGTGAAGATTCTATATCGAGCACCGATGTGATTCAAATCCTTTACTCCCAACTTAGATTCGATCTGGTTTGGGACAAAAAATATGGTGCCATGTTCCTCACCTTCACTAACAGGAATATCCCTAGAAAAAAAAGGAAGCAATTCAGAAGAGTGATTTTCACACTACAACAGAATAGAAATTAACGACATAAAAATTCATCGCTAATGATAGAGTTTCATCGGTAATAGTTATTAACGATAAAATTATCATCGCTAATATTTAGTCACAATAATGACGTCGTTGATAATTTTTACGATGAAAAAAATTTTCGTCTCCAATAATGGAGATTACCAATGAAATTTTTTATCGTTAAATTTTTTTTCAAAAATTATTTATGATAAAAAATTTTAGTCATAAAAAAGAGTAATTTATGATGAAATATTATGTCACTAATAAAAAATAATTATTTACGATGAAATACTTTCGTCATAATTAATTAATTAAAATTTTTATAAATTTAATTAAAAAATATTAGCAATATAAATTTTTATCATAAATATGATAATTTTTGATGTAAATTTTATCACTATTAATTTAATATAAAATCTTAATATTTTAAACTTATTAAAAAATTATTTACGACCAATTTTTTCATCATAAATATTTTTTTTGAAGGCCAATCTTTCATCAAAATAATTTCATCGCTAAAAATTTACATATTTTTTTTAAAATAATTTATGAATATATATTTTAATTTATATTTATAATACTTTTATAAATTAAAATAAAAAATTAAATAAAAAATTTACACAATAAACTCATAAATAAATTTATCATTTATTATATTAATTAAAATTATAAAAAATTTGAAATAAAATAAAAAGCTGAATAAAGAGGTCGTCAAATGTCAGCATCTACAGAAGGAGAACGGACTGGGGAAGGAAAGCACTCGAAAGAGCTCGAATCGACCTACTGCTGCCTCATCAGCTGCATCATCCGCTCTATCTGCGCTATCCACTCTATCATCTAAATTTGGAGCAGCTGGTATTCATCGATGCGTGCAGTCAACTCATCAGCTCGCTACTCAATCCGCTGTCAATCCTCAGTAGCTTGTCTCTGCACCTTCGCCAATCGAGCATCGTAGGCAGCATGGATGTCAGCCCTGGATGAGTGTGAGAATGAGATAGCACTGATCCCATGCCCTAGATTCCTAACATAACAGGATCTCGTACCAAGCATCTGATCACAGATCTCATCATCTATGGGTGCGGTCGAGTCCTCAGGGGTAGGCTGGGATCTGATGCCTATCATACGGTCTTAAAATTAAAGTTACAGCTATTTTAATTTCGTACTGAAAAGCAAACTATGAATGAATAAAATAATTAAAAAGACTTACAAAAAGTTTCTGACTCTCCATGTCCACTCTTCTGACCGTCGCTGGTGGGTCCGCTAATAGATATCGATCCTACTAGGAAGCTCGCCACTTTTTACATCTCTCTGTAATTTGAGAATAATTAATTAAATTTTTTTAAATAGTTAGAGAGTTAAAATATACTAATTAAAATTAATTACTTACCATCTGCTCCATATGACGAGCGAACGACCTCGAACCCCCACAATATGATACGGTCTGTTTCGTCTGATTCACGATGTTCTGGATGCATCGTCTCTATATAGTTAGTAGTCAAATTAGTAGGTAACAAACTGAATTTAAGAATAAATGATTCAATCATTAAACTCTAAAAAAAAATTTGGATATGTAACTTGATATGCCGGATCCTCGTAATGCTGGCATATGAGAGCCCAATCATCCATAGTGATACTGTCATAGGGTTGCTGCCATGCTGCCTCCACTCCATGATCCTGCATCATATGGTACCAATACTAATGGATGCGGTGGTGATACTTCTTGAAATGCAAACATAAATGAGCGTCCACAGCTCGCCGCATGCGATCCTCCTCAAAATCAATAATATCAAATACACCTACCAATAACAAATATTAGAAGAATATTGTGCTAATTAAATATTCATAGTATAATTTATTTTATCTGTAACTGGAAGTAAAAAATCTCTCTCTGAGCCTGTACAACATGATGCCAAAAGCATCACAGGGGTATAGCTACGGCATATGATGCCCAGCTCGGTCTGCCATGGCTCGCACCATCCCCAATGAGCCTGGTGTAGTCGGATAGTATCTCAATACGGAGATGCTATCCCAAGTGCTCGCATCTCTAACACTCTAAAGCGAAGTTCTTCGATGGACCTCACCTCGCCTCAGCATCGATAGAGACTGGCCTGAAACA
>KE506320.1:40357-67162 GCA_000441515.1 Elaeis oleifera
ATTCGTTTCCCTTCCCTTTTGTACAAAATTAATGAAAATATATGCTTTCCATCTATTTATTGAATATTTTAAACTTTAGTATTTAAAATTAAAATGTCAATACATTCTACATATTTCCAACATTATATATAATATTTCTATTTTTAAGACTTGGATGAATCATAATTTTTTTCCATTTATGCTGCAATAAATGAGTAGTGTATGATATAGATTAATATAATTTTAAAAAGTATTTTAATTGAAAATTGCAATAATTGTACATATTATATCTAACTTTTTTATTTTTAAATTTTAATTATAAATCTAATCCGACCGATTATCCCAATGATTGAGTCGGGGATATAGTGATCCAGCCCCTTGGCCAGGTCAATCTCTGATCGGGTTTAATAACCAGGCTACAAACACTTGAAGATGCACCTTACACACCATCTCTAAGCCACTTCTACAGACTAGCGTGACCACTAAGACACTAACCAAGTTCGCACCATTTTGTCCTATTTGAAACATATCGAAGTAGACTGGATTTGTTTAGAAAGATCTAGCACTGAATTTCAAAACATATTCGAATGCAGTGAAAATTTTTATAGAACCAGAAGCGGACGCTACCTAACTTTATGTCTTGGAAAGAGTTTTTGCCCGGCCTCCAATATAAACCACAAAATCCTGATATGTCAGCCAACACGATATAAACATGTCAGCCAACACGATATAAACATATCAGCCAATAATTTCCATCAAATTCTTGCAATTTTTGAATTTTAGAAATACATTTTAAATTAGCCATCCTACCATAGTTTAATTTCTATTGATCATATTGGCCGAGATTTCAATCTCTCTGTCCTGATATAGTAGTCAAAATTTTGGAAAATATCAACTGCTAAGACTTTTGTCTTCCATGTCTCTCCGCTAGCCCAAGATAACCGTAATCTTCGTTCATCTCTCTCACCCATCCACCAAGATGCCTGAGATCTAAGCCTTCAAAATCTTCCAAACAGTGTTGTCTTTTCGGCTTCGTTCAATTATTCTGGCTCCTGGAATCGACTGAGAGATGCTGCTTAAATCTTCCGGTTTGCACGAGGACGCTAAAATTTTAATTCTTAATTTGTCACTCATTGATCCTATTCCGGTTACCGTTACTGTTCTGTAACCCCAACAGCCACGAGCTTGCCAATAGTTTATTGGCCATACCGGTCCAAAAGCTCAGCTTGATCTGATCCCACTTTACTGATTCAGATGCAGCACCAAAGTTTGAAGTAATCTGGACGACCATTGTTCAGTAAGTCATTCCAATACAATAAGCTGTACTCCAAGCAGTAATCTTCATCTGGACATGCACTGATCAGATGGTCCTTGTAGATAAAATACCTTCAGAATACTACGAAATTTACTGAAAGAAATTTTAAGGATAGAAGCTGAACTGCAATCTCCTACCAAGCTTACCAAAGAAACTTTATGTAAGCTGATCTGCAATCTTTAAAGTACATTTGGAGTTTTAGGCCACAGTTCAGAAAATTTAGTTCTAATTGGACGAAGCATTTTTCCAGGGACTTCCCATGAAGGTTTGGGACGCAACCAACGGGAATCACTCTCATAAATAGTAGGGAAAACCTCCTGACCTTTCAAGACAAACAAAAATGCTTCCAAAAAGTGATCGAGAGAGTTGAGAGAACTTTTCACAAACATTGAATTTATTCCTTTACTCCGACCTTTCAAGACAAACAAAATGCTTCCAAACAGTGATCAAGAGAGTTGAGAGAATTTTTCACAAACATTGAATTTATTCCTTTAGTGCATAACTATAAATAATGATACAATTGACCACAGAGCAGCCAAACAAAATTGAGAAACTAAATTCAGATAGGCCAAGAAACAACAGGTGTCGAACTGTTATTGTACAACTTATTAAGCTTTTCTTGTAGCATGGATGACAGTTTAGTACTGACCAGAAAAGCAAAGTAACACAGGTCGGCTTGCTTCATACAACATGAAGCATTGTATTTTCCAGTAGCATTGCTGAAGGACAGAATATCCTTGTTCAAGCCTCAGGTGGAAGAGGCAACGGATCATAAATTAGCATCACATCACAGAGAAAGTGTCATGATACTGCGGGTCCATGACTAGATTGATGGAGAACCTGATCGACAAGCTTTTCTGGCAGCCTTTTTGTTGTCTAGAAGTATCAAAAATTAAGGAAAAAAAAAGAATAGTGAAAAAAACAAGTAGAATGTTTCAGTTGATTGCATCCGACAATAGTTTAATGATGCACCATGATCTATGCATTAATTATAAATGCAATGCCAAGGGATATCAAATTAAACCAGAAGAACATGCATATGATAAGTTTCATAATTTTATCTCACAAAAGATAAGTTTCATAATTTTATCAACAAGTACAAAAACACATGATAGCATATATTTAATCTAATGATTTAGAGATATAATTCAAGGATAAATAGACTGCAAAATAATATACACATGTACTCCTTCACACAAGGACTATGATTTTATCTGCCATATCAAAGTTTCTAACACTGCCAGCTAAATTGTAAGTACAGAGCACAGATTATGTGATGCAGCTATACTATTAAGAGAAAAAAAGTCCGTAAACACCTCAGCTAACCTGGAGATGCCTCATGTGCAGAATTGGCTCACACCCAACCTCTGCAACTGATTTTCCAAGGGGTGTTGTTGCACTGAATCTGCTTGCTTCATACGCCCATAGAGTACTATCTCTGTCTGGAAGTTGGTGGCAAATTCTCAATAGTGACCTAAGGGAGTTCATCTGCAAACGACATATAAGTAATTTTTCCTAACCATAACATTTATTGAATGGATAATATCTAATAAAGGAGAAACTGTCTTGAAGCAACATTTCTTAAAGCCAAGAATATGATCATAGAAAAAAAAAGCTTGTGACATTATCAAGGAGACCACCCTCACAAAAGATTCAGAAACATTTTGAATTGTCATGACAACAGTGCTAAAGAAACAAAATCACATGAAATGATTGCTGGTGCCGATATGGATGATGCATCCAAGTGTTATTTAGCAATTTGTTACTATTTCTTCGCCTTTAGAACATGTTTCACACATCCAAGCCATTACATCATATAGCTCTATAATAACATAGAAGGAGTATCATGCAACTACCCAGTGATTAATCAGTAATACTAGGTGTTCTTACACTCAGCTATCCATTTCATATGATATCCCATACCTTGATGAGGTCAGTATAAGTCTTGGATTCAGTTGAGGTGGAGGGGGAAGCAAAAAGGATCCGATATCTTTAATCACACGATCTCTAGATTTTTTTTTTTAATTACAAAAGATCATGTTTCAACATTATCCTGTACATGGATCCCATTGGACACTGCAATCTAGTGAAGTAGCAGATATATCTCACCACATACACCATTTCAAGTGCATCTTACATTCATACAAAAGTAATCTCGTACAAGGGAAGAAGAAAGGATCAGAGTCACTGATCACAAGATCCAAGATTTTCCAGCTACAAAAGTTTGTGTTCCAGCAGTTTCCCGTTGGACACTCCAATCTAGTGGCCAAGCAGATATCTTCAGTACATACACCATGCCAGGTGAATCTCACATTTGTATAAAAGGATTCTCAAACATATGACAATCAGACACCACAAACACACCCCTACAATACAATGGTAAGCTGCATATGAGAGAGAGTGACAAGTGTAGCATAGAAGGGGAGAAAAGAAGGAAAAAACCAATAGTTAGACTGAGAATACAGATGAAAATCTATGGCCAAATGCCAACAATGTCTAGGGTTAAACACTGATTTCAGTGGCCCTAGCTGATGGTGATGGTTTGGTCTCAGCCACATTTGAACTTTATATGCTAGTCATCCACATAAAAAGCCAGAAATCTTTACCTATTCATTGACATGGCTATGAAATTGTATGTTGGCAGAAGCTAGCCATACCATAGGAGGTCACCCTATACCTATAATTCTATTTTGTAAGTTAGAGCTTTTATGAGCCAAACTAGTATATCCTGGTTTGAATGTGTCATGATGTGACAACATTAGACTAGTTTCATACAGATAGATACAAAGTAAGTCTTTAGCAAAAAAAAATCACATGCTTCCACTACATGCCTCAGTATCCTCATACATGGTAATTTTCTGTCATGTGCCATAGAATAACTAAACAGTTGTGAATTAATGCAAGTTTGTTGCATGCAAAGAGATGCTCACCTTCATATATGGACAAGAAGCACAACCTCCGTGAATGGAGCACCCTTCACCAGCTGCCACACCAGGAACAACAGCAAGTTGAGCAAGATCATTTTCTATAACAGAATTCAACCCGTGAGATCCATTTACTAACATCTTTGACACTGAATCTGATGAGACTGGGAACACTATCTCGATTTTAATTCTTGCTCTTCCAGAAGAGGACTCATTCGTACCGAGTAATCCACGAACAGCAGCAACAATGGAAGTGACCATTCCTGACTCTGTTCCTAACACAAACTGAAGGTGATCATCACGGTTCCTGTTGATAGCTTCCTGCACCTGATTTTAATGAAATCCAATATATTCTGGGTAGATCCCACAACTCCCATTCCTCTACTCTTTGCTTTCATTGCCAAAGAGAACATTTCCCCAGGAACTTCTAAGTGAGCCGTTAGGAATGCATCACAGTAGAGTTCTTTTGTCCTCTCCACAACTTCATGCACAAACATGTCATGCACAATACAGTTACCATCCTGTGAATTAGTTTATAAGCAATTTTACACAAAGTCAAACTGAAGTTAACCACAAAAGAAAATTCAGATTCACTGGATCATAAATTTGAGATAGTAATTTCCATATATCTCACATAAACAATTTTTTGCTAACTAAAGCACCATTAGTCATATCAACATAGTGTAGAAATATCACCACAGAAGTCTCAACCAAAATTTGTAACACGGAATAAAAGATATTCAACTCCAATAGGAGGAACCTAATTAACCATCATCACTAGTGGACAATAACTAACTGCATAGAACGTCCTTCTTACAACATCTCCAACAATTCTACCTCATCTTTCATCTGTCTCTTTATGTCCTCGATAGTAATCAGGTATCCATAGCATATGAGTAGAAATCATCAGAAATCCATCAGATCACATTACTAGAGTGTAATGTGCATTTCTAACATGATATTCAAAAATCTCTTAACTAGGAAAAAAAATCCTTAGATAAAGTCTGTGTTACCTTGACACTTGCAAGTATTAAGCATTACGAATGTCGATAAGTATGTTATGAAAATCATTCAAGAATTACTTCCATAAAGAACATTTAGAAGCAAGACAATGTCGAACACCCCTTCAACCATTCGCTATGCCTTAACAAGACCATAAAGAATAAATAAACATGAATATGCGCTTCAACTTGCCTACATAAGACAATAGACAGCTTGAAGTAACCTATCTCAAATCTGAAGCGGAATATGTCATTCAGGCAGATAGGCCGTGCCGCTGTTTGGAATTAAGAAACTGGAACTCCGGAAGAGCAAATGTATAATTGACAAAAGGCTAGATCAACAGAATGAATCAAAAAGGGGAGAAATGCAGTTATCAGCTAAAATGCTCAAGGGATATATCCATTCAGAGTCACTCTAATGCATAATGCTTTGAGAAATGGAATCATTGATTTACCTGATAATAATGCTGGCAGGGTAATAATGACTTTATAGAGTTCCTATTATGTTCTCGATGTATCTCTGCAATCTCTTCATCGGACATGTCAGCCATTTGGCTAAACAACTCCATGATATTTGCACCCATATAGGAATCAGGACCATACCAGATATTTAGATCTGGTATTTGAGCAAATGCCTGATAAGGCAATGTGCTAGAGATCTTATAGAAGCACTGAAGAAAAATAGGAAATACATATTTCACATAATTAGGGAAAAAGATGTAATAGCTACCGTTCCTTGGAAGTGCAAATCAATAGCCTTTTAAAACATCAGATAAGCAATACGATCATTAAGTCTTGAAAAGTGATCTAAAGCTTACCAACCTGCAATATAGTTTTCACAACATTTGAAGATGTACGGGTGATAGTAGGCACCAGTTCATGTCCTTGTGCTTTTGTCTCTAAGTATTTATGTAGATCACATGCAAGGAAGGGGTGAACTTGAGGCTACCTCTAGAAAATGCATACATGTTGGACTTGCAGCAGCATCTGCTAAAGAGCAACCAATCTGTTCATTTGACATCCTGTACACACCAACCTGCATGAAGTCTGTCATGCTTAATATCATACTTAGTGCTTTCCTAGATGCATCAAATGCCAATTTTGTTAAAGGTAATTGAATAACAAAGACAAAAAATAAAAATAAAAAATGCAAAGATAATTTAAACAATATATAGGGAGCTGTTCTCAGAGTATGTTTTTTTTTCACTTACAATCAGAATATGGTGTTTAATATATACCGCAATTGCATGGTACTAGTTATTCTTAGTATTTGAATTTGGTATATCAGAGTGCTTGCAACCATGATGATGAGGTTGCTGAGGCAGTAAGGCATACATGACATATATTCAAGGTTGTCAAGACAGACAGTCCCTAGCCACTAGGGGCCCCAACTGCCTAGGCACAATTTAGGTGATTAGATGGACTACCATGTGTCTTTGGCAGTCCTGCAAAAGAATACAAAAAGACATAAAAGGTCTGAACACAACACAATCAACATCATCTTTTGATTCTTTTCTCAAATCATATGTACAAAAGCCTATTAATTCAATATCCTATAACAGGAAGATTAAGCAAAAAAGGTGAACAGATGGGAAAAACAAGTGGGGGTGCGCAAAGAAAAGGCAAAAACAGGGGAAAGAAGATGAAAGGGAGATGAAAATAGTGATAAGAGGAAGAAGAGAACTAGATGAAAAGAAATGGAGGAAGAAAGAGAAAAATAAGAAGGAAAGAAAGAAAGATCATTCAAAAGAGAAAAGTATGAAGAGAAAAAAAAGGAAGAGGAAAAGGGGAAGGAAACCAGCAAATATTGGAGAAAATAGAAAACTAAATTAAAAAAAAAAAAAAAAGAGACAAAAACTTACTTTGGGTGGTCAGATGGCAACCAGCAGCTGCTGGATAGGCACGTGGCAGCTAGCAGAGTGAAGGGCAACTCTTTGCCCTAGCATGTATTGGAAGAGAGGAGCAGCATAGACCAGGTGAAATGAGGGATTGCAGATTAAAGAAGATATAGCACAACTAATGTTATTTTAACACCTATACTTGAGTCACCAAAAGCCAAAATAATAAAAGGAAGAGATAAAAAAATAAGGGGCTAAAGTAATATTAAATGAACTTGACTAAGCAGCCATTGGACTGCAGTTAGCCTCTTTATGGACCTGGGCAGACCTAGGTGCCTAGGCACCAATTTTGACAATCCTTGATATATTACTGAATCTTGTTGAACACATTCTCCAACTAGCATGGTAATAGAACCCAAACCTTAAAACCTAGATTGAGAGCCCCGAAAAGCATCATCAGATATTGGCTTAGCTGGAACATTGGTCTTCTGTGGTCTTCTATACCACAAAAGACAAGGAAGAAAAAGTAGCATTGTCAACTATGATCTTTATCTTAGCTGGAACATGTGACCAAACTTCAACGTTAAAAGTTCAAAAGCTAGTTGGCCATCAGGAAAGTGGACAGTCACAAAACCATGAGGTTTGGCACAGAATTTCCAAAGCATTCTGTCTGCTTTTAGATGTCTAATAGAGAATCAAAATCCCATCTGTTGGTCATTCTTCATATCTACCATCAAGTGCCTGATTTCAATATTTCAATCAACCTTCCCATGTATTGCACCATGAGGTCACAATTGTAAGGGCTGTTGACCTTATTATTTTCACGATTGTAATCAAAAGCAGAGCTATTAGCTAAGCGAGTTTGATCAATTCATCCTCTCAGCTGACCACCTGTGACCTACCAGTTGGATCCTAAGATTTAATAGTTAGACTTCTTTCCTTCCCATTCTGTTTCAATGTTTCCCTAGTCTTGCCTTGTAGTTTTGAACCTTGTTGTATGGCCATTCACAAGATTCTGATATATTCATGTAACAGTTTCTAACAAAATCCAACAATATAGACAAAATTGTTCTTAGAAATTATTTCTTATATTACTTAATAATATATCAATTTGCCATGTAGTAACTCCAGGAAAAATTGTCTTTGAACTCTGACACTCCATTTATATCCATTTTTCGTTTCTCTCTGTTCTGAATTTGTTGGTGCTGGTTCGTGTTCTGTAAACTATATGGTGAAGTATCTGAGTTTTTCTGTTCTATTACTGGAGGATAAAGAATTACTAAGCTCGTTTATTTTCTGGTTTATGGGAAATTTTCACTTTTTGGCATTTTGCCCCACCAATGCCCTATCATCTAACTTCAGTAATTAGAAATTATTAAGCCTATTTAGATGATGTTCCTTGATTTTACTTCTAGTTCTCCTCTTATTCGAAGCCATATTCTCATTTGGAATCTTTGTTGCACCAAGTGTGCAAAACTTGAAGCACCACAGGCACAGTTTGTTCCCCTTCTTATAGACTTGGCTGGAGATGTATGCAAGGTTTCATCATGGCTATGTCAGCAACCAGTATCAATGTCAATGACATCTGCCATCACCATTGTCACCCAGACCTATTAAAAGCTCCTTGTGCCACTATTATAGAGATGCTGGACATATCAAAGAAATGGCAAGCTTTTTAAGAAGAGGCTAAACCAAAGATTTGCTAATTTAGTAACTTCCTGTTATTGATAGTTCTTCCAAACAGAAACCACCCAAATCCCAACTGTTGCTTGTTTTGCTTCTCTAATGATGTTCATGGTTCCTCTTGAGCCATAGAAGCCCTTCTAAATGAATATCTTTAGCATTTTCACCACATGAAATGGATCATTCTGAGTCATAACTAACACTAGTGGTTTCACTTCTAGCTCTATTTTCACTTCAAGCATGTTTATCTCCTCAAGTTGTATCTAGATATGCTTGGCTTCTTGATTTTCATGCACTCGATCATGTGAATTGCATGTATGTTTACCAGATCACCACCATCTCCTAAATTAATCTACTTCAAATTATTTTAGTTTCTCAGAGTGGCACCATTATTCCACCTTCTAGCACTGTTTATTGTTTTCCACATTGCCCATGTTCCGAGCCTGGCATGAATATAACTTCTATCAACCAACTAGTATGTCGGCATAGATTTATTTCATTCTTCTTGATGCTATAATCATTTTACAAGCTGTGTTAAGCTTCATGGACTTCAACTGTATTGATTGCTTGCCTCCATCTTATTCCTAATACACTTCTGTGGAAGTCTTCTCAGCTTCTCCCTAATTTACATCAAGCTAAACATGGGTAATTGTTTAGCTCCAAACTTTGTCATACATGCCACACTAACCCATAGGCCTTGGCCACGTTTCTTCCTCTTTAGCACCATCTATGAATTGTAAGATTCTACTAGAAAGAATTCTCCTTCCTCTGAGGTTATTATGTTCCTTCAATCTTGTCCTCTTAACCTGTCTCCCAAGTCCCAAGTCCTAACAGTTGTGAACTAGAACTCCATAATTATCCATTTAAGGAAAGTCAAAGCAAGTACTTTGGAAATAAAGACCAAGAACAAAGACTAATTTTCTAATCAGCTGCTGCAACTGGAAACTTCCCATATCCATTTTAATAGGAGGGCTATTGCATCATCTATGCTCATAGAGTGCATAAATCAAATATTATGTGTGAACATCTTGGAGTTAAAATGCCTCGAGTGAATGTCCATAACACCAAGTTTTTGGCTTTGTAGCATCAGATCGGAAACTGCTGCACAATCAACCACCTTTTCTCAACCCCATTTTACAGTTAAGCAACCACAAGTATCGACATCATTCACCAAGGCTTTCAAAACCAGTAGTGGAGGGCACACTGGTTTCTCGAAAACTGATATAGTACTGGGTACAACATGGTACCGAACTGTATCCCAACCAATACACCGTGCACAGGCACTGATTTCCTATCTGAATGGTACTGTACTGCTCATACTATCTCATTCTGGCAGTTTTTAAAACCATTCTATTCACCTACTTTTAAATGGCCAGTTTTTCGTGCACTAGCATATCTACACACTGTGTACCGGCGCCATTTTTCTGCCTGAATGGTACAGTACCGCTCATACTATCTCATTCAGCAATTTTTAGAATCTTTCTATTCACCAACTTTTAAGTGGTTAAGTTTTCATGTGCATACTAGCATATCTACAGGCATGACATTGTCATATAAGACTACCTTTTGTTATTGTACACATAAAATCTAATCATAAACTGTGAAGTAATTTTTGGTCAACTACTGCTAGATAGATTTTGAACAAAACATCTAGGGGTTTTCGCTTCCAAACGTATGTGGTATTTATAAGATATTTGGAGGGCATACAGTACTCACGTATTTATGATAGGCAAGTATGTACACAAAGCAAAATAAGCAATATGTTCTGATAAACTTAAAATCAAATAGAAAAAATTGTGGATAAAGAAAAACCTTCTGAAAACCAGCTCGATCAAGTATTGCACGGACATTTTCTGACATAAAGTCCACACCAAGTACAGTGATATAGTGGCATCCAGCTTCTGCCATCTTGACAGCTGTATCTGCCATTACTAATGAATCAGAAATGTGGATGTGAGGCCACTGTGTCTGAGCAGCAGTTAACATGCCTTGGACCTCTGGATCCATATAAAAGTGTGCAACAATGCCAACTTTTTTCTCCCTTAGCACACTGACAAGTTGTTTAATCTTCAACTCATCAGGAGTTAAAAACATTGCCTGCAATACCACTACAATGGAATGAGGGAACAAGCAAAGCTTTTGTTTGTGTTGGAGCTAGATGGTAATAAAATAGAACCTTTTCAGCAGGAAGCTAATGTCAATTGAAGCTTTTATTCATCTTTTCATCTTATCGTATATGGATTTCTTTATGCTAAGACATAAAGATTATGGAAATGTCCACCAGAATTTTGTGCCAAAAGCAAACAGCAGAGCAGTTATCATAATAAACAGCACATCACCCATGTCAATAGCATATAGGAAGCAAATAAAGTTGAAAAAGTGAAAGAAGGAAACCTACGCAATAAGGCAACAATTTTTCAGCACTCTATTTAGCAAGATGCCTAATAAAGACAAATCATGTACCAAATGATACAATTCCAAGTGGCATGTTGGTTGATAATAACAACTATTTCTATCTGAGACAATCTATGAATATGTACAAATGGGAAAGGGTTTCAGAAAATAAATTGAGGAGATCGGAATCATCATTAATGGACATGGTCTCTTTGATAGTTTGATTGTGATGGAGCAAAAGTGTTATTCTCTCAAGTTTCATTATCCAAAGTGCTTCTGAAGTAAAGCAATTTTAAGATGTGATCCAGAAGTGGTTAAGCTCCACTCATTCAATAAATCTGTCTGAATAGATGACTTTGGTTTGTCAAACCCTCCACTAAAATATCAGAATTATAGGATTTCTTTGAACAATATCGGTTCCAGTACTGGAGATTCCAAGAAAGGTTCATATCAGTTGCAACCAGTACCAGTAAGAAGACATCCGGAACATACACAAGAAGATAAAATGTGACAAAGGATCAAGGGGTCAATAAGATCAATTGATATGTCTGTATTAAAAAAAAAATGATATTGTATTCAAATAAAACTTAGTGCACATGATGAGAAATGTAACACAAACTTTCATGATAGTCCACTCACTGCTAGAAACTTGAGAATATAAAGAAAAGACAAATGCATTCCTGATTAGTTGCTATATCTCAGTTTATGAAATTATAGTAGGCCAAGAACACAGTTTACATGTAACACTCTCATATCATGCATGAGTCTCTAGTGCATGTAAATATAAACCCAAAGATTTAGGAGCTGAGATGTGGACCCACAAGGTATTGTCCATACCATCGTTCCAAAAACCATCAAAACAGCTCAGTATGACCAGTAGCATACTGTTCCAGCAAAAACCAACATCGATACACTTGCTGTGATGCTAAAACATCCATGCCAGTAAGTACAGACCGTACCAGTTCACATCCATACTGGCAGTACCACACAGACCATATTAGTCGATACCAATGGTTTTTAATTTCAAAGCTGTCAATTTTGGTACGTACCATCGGTACCGGCACCATACCAGCACTGATTATCGGTATTCAAAACATTGTACATAGCATGTTAACAGGGTTGTATCGGGTCAGCATAGGCTAGCACTCGCTCGATCAAATAAGCACAAGAAAAAAAAAGAAAAGAGAAAAAAGGTGTAATGAGTGGCATCAAGCAATGCATGGCAGTATAAGGTTGATTTTCCTATGAAACCATCCCAAGAGGTGCTACATATCAAGCAAAACAGGGCAGATACAGGTGGTATCTTAATCCTTGCAATGAACCATATAATTATCTCATACAACATAATTATCAAGGTCCACAAACATACCTCCCTTCAAACAATGAGGATAATAAACCTAAACTTTATCCATTAGGAACTAGAAGTTAAGGTAAAATGAGTATCCAGAAAAGAATATGTAAGGTGCTAAGCAGATTAGCTAAGAGGAAATGCAGAAGCATGTGAACAAATGACATTTATGTGGAAGCTTAAATGAATCAATTGGACATGCATATTTTAAGCATCCCTGTGCACAAATAAAAGTGATGCCATGACCCAACAGCACCACATCAACCCCATTCTGCCCTGAATGAGGTTTATTTTTCGAATGAAAGCAAGATGTTTCAGCAAAAAATAGATTGGTTTGGACCAAAAGCAAAGTATTTCAGCCAAGTCAGCTAGAACCTATCCAGAACTGACCACAATTAGGAGTTTACTTTCAGTCAATTACAGCTAATTTCTTAGTTTCAACTAAACAAACATATATTAGGATAAATGCCTTATTTGAAAAATTGGTGCACAATATTCTAATAAAAATATAATATATTTAAAATGATGTTCTTTTTAACTTAATATTTGTCCATTTTTAACTTAATACTCTTTTTTTTCATGATAAGCCTTGGTCCAATGATAGGGTCACTCCATGGTGACACATGTCATGGGTTCAAAACACAAAAACAGCATCTCTATATATGATGGTAAGACTGCATATATCTAACCCTCTCCAAACCCCATAATGGCAAGAGCCTTGTGAACTGGGCCACCCTTTTATTTTCTTTTTCATTTTCTATAGTTTATATACATTTATTTTAAAAGTCTTTAACTGTTTTTAGAAGGTCTCAAACTACTTGGCCTATACAATATACATAACACACCAGCAGGTCCCAAATGTTAATATGTAACCTAAATCTAATATACTTTGTTGTTCTTTCCTTTTGAATCCTTTTAAATTCCACAGATAATTTCTAAACTGCCAAAACTATTAAAACTGAAATTCTTTGGGTCAGCCAAAGCTGAAACTGGAACTTTTGGAACTTGGCCTCTTCAAATGTGAGACTAGCTCCCCACGCAAACAACATTATTGTACTCAAGCTTTTAAGCTCTTTAAACGACAAAACAGGCCATCATATAGATAATTAGGAATTGTTAACACACACCATGAAGTATCATAAGAAATAAGGAATAGATTTTCTCAAATGTTAAAAAGGAAACATCATTATTTAATATTAATGCATATAAACTAACTAAAATAATGTATTATTTTTAAAGTAATGTTCTGTTTGAGCATATTATTAATTTTTATATTTATAGAGTTTCTAAATAGCAGACTTCTTTAATAGCTCCTAGTAATTTCTAAATGCTCTCAAACTACTTGAACAATACATAATACAACCCCAGGTCCCACACGATACACGTACCCCAAATAGTGTCTAATGTGTTTTCTTGACTTCTCTTCCAAATTCGGTAATTTTTTATTGTTTAACTTTAACCTCCAAAACTCTTAAACATGAAATCGGTTTGATCCTGCCAAAGCTGGAAAGAAACAAATTCTTGAACCTTGCCCTTACTTAAGAGATACATGACTAGCTCTGGAATGAACAACATAATTTGTCCTCAAACTGATAAAATAATCAAATTAGAAAGGAAGAGAACTGATTTAGTTGAACCTTTTTATATAGTATGATTTATCTTATCTATCATAGTCAAATATTAAATAGAAGATAGAAGGAAAAAAACCAGCGATCTTCAATTAAAATGCAAAATTCTGTATCAAATACAATGAATTGATGCTTTAAAAGTCTAACAAGAAACACTCAACAGATTATGCCAATAACATGTACTGGCTCTCAAAAGTGTGGGACATCTTTCCTCATCAAACCAAAATGAGATAAGTACTGTCAAAAGACTCAAACCTCAGTGCTATATATAGTAAAAAGTACCATATGTTAAATATATGCAAGGTTGTCACAGGAAGTTGCTTAGTTTTGCGATGCAAATATGCAGTTGCTTGGGCACATGGTGCACTTTAGAGTTTCCATTCTAAGCAAGACAACTTTCTAAGTACCGACGTGAGTTCCAAGATGCCTAAGAGCCACCCAATTTATGAAAGCACTTTATACTTTGATTTATTAAAGACATTATATTTTTAACTTGTTCTCCCTTAACGTAAATAAATATCACTTGAAGTGAAGAAGTGGAGTGCATTCATTATTATAACTTGAGAGTTAGTCTCCTAACCATTTAAAATGATACTACTTTAGGATCACTAGCATCCACAATTCCACATAATCTAACAAATAACAACCATCAGTCCAATCCTTGAACTTTTCTAGCCAATCTGTTAACACCTCTTTATTAAACTCTTTCTAGCCAACCTATTAACCCCTCTCCATCAAGTGGGGAGAAAATTTCGTGCAGAGAAATGAGAGGAGAGGATGATGGGAAGAGAACAGCAGCAAGGTCTGGTTTCCTCTTTTACCCTTTTTTATTTTATGTTTTCCCTCTTCAACGATCTTTTCATATTTTCTTTCCCCCTCCAGTCATTATCTTTTTCATTTCTTCTCTACTCCTCTTCTTTTTGCCTCCTCCCTCCAACTGGTGGGTCTCTTATCACCTTCAGTTCTTCCCTCCGTTTTATTTTTGTTCCTCATTTCCTACCTCTATGATTCTATATATGGAAACGTATGAAGACTATTAATCCTCAGAGCCTTCTCACTTTAGGCACCTGCCTTGCTGCCTAGCCGTTCTGCCTTCATCTTTAAGGGGGGCATTCTTGGGACTATGTTGGAGATTTGACAACCTTGAACATATGTAGAAGTCTACTTAAATAACTCAATTTTGAAGGTACCATGAATTTGGCACAAACTAGGTCAACTAAGATGAATATGATCAAGTGTTCTTACATGATTTATAATTCATACCTAGCAAGGAAACACATTTAAAATATGGTAAGGATACTGATGAACAAAAAAGTAGCTTGCTTACATTGCATGCAATGGGCAAAAGTTGGAGGCTTGGAGCCATGCAATTTCGCACATCTCTGCATGCATGTACTTAAAATGATATAGACAAAATATACAAGCTTCATAAAATCATAATACAAATGTGATTGACTGACATCTAAGAAGCTTCCAAGTCAAATAATCACATTATGCGTGACCATGCAGGTTTGAGCAACATGGTCATAGCTCAAGTTGTTAATTGATTTGCCTGGGGAATCTAAGTTGATTGAATCAGTGATAGAATCCCTGTGGGAATTTCATCATGATTTACTTGAGTTTACCTTTACATTTCCAAACCTCATCCTTAAACCAAATTCGAATAACTACGCACTAGCAAACCCATTCTCTTAGAAAAGGTGCAAAACACTGCAATTTTCATCAAAGAACAACAACAAAAGGGAACTGCACATACTGTAAAACCCTAAAGGTATGAAGCATGATAGTAAGAATAGAAAACTCGATTGAGACAACAAAGGAAAAGGACTACAAAGAGACTAAAAGGCACATTCAGAAGCATTCCTGAAAGATATATACTCAATAGGGACTAGAATAATTGTCTGACCATGAGATATTTGGAATTTTAAGATCAATGTGAACAACTTAAAGTTATCAAAACTTTCTGCTTGATCCTTGACTTCAATATGTTTTGGTACATCCTATGGGAGACAGACAAGTCTTATTATTGATACAATTCAAATGATTAGGTTTTGGACCTTAAACATGCTCAAATGATTGAAACACCTTTAAAATTGGCAATGTCCTCAAACAAGCAGCGACAATATCTTTCATGAAAGGGGCCTAAATGGTTTCACTTACATGATTATAGGATCCACGTCAGAGGCTTCTTGGAAGCACTTTGGAATAAACCTTGATGTAGGAGGATCATGTATGGGACAAAATGATTAGCATCTAGATTCTAGAATGTATAGAAAAACTTCCAAAAGACAAAACCAACATTTAGATGTAGAATTTAAGGATCTTCAGCTCATTAGAATGAATGTCCTCACAATTTGGGATATGGTTAGGTGCTTCCCCACAGAAGAGCATTAACATGAAAGTGTTGAAAATTCACCAGAACTTTCAAATATAATTTAGAAAAACATGAAAATGTTAAAGTATCATCTTTATAAGCTTGTAAGTTAAAAGTGATGTACTTCAATCAGGAATCATTTAAGCAAATCTAGTTTCATACATGAATATTAGGTTTTTAATCAATTCTAAATCTCTATAAACTACTAAGGAAAGGTTATTGGCAGTTATGACTATTATACAAAACATGATTTTATTCTGGTAGATTGAATTGATATTCTTTACTTTTATCATGCCTGCATTTATCATTCACATGTCGAGTGGAGTTCTAAGACACTAACAATTTTTTTTTCAAACACCAGAAAGTTGACCAAACAACATTTGCTGTCTTCAAAACCTTCTTCCAAAAAGTTAAACAAGAAATTAAGTTTCCCGATACCTTTATCACATCAGTCATACTTTGCCGGTCTTCTTCCTAGACAAAACTTATCACGTACATATATGACAGAAATGCTTCATAGCTGTACACCACACAGATAATTTCATACCTCAACAAGTGTGAAAATCAGGTGCATTAATATTCAAAAGAATGCCCATATTCAATAAGTGCATCATGTTCCAATTTTAAAACTTCCCCCGTCTCTTCCAATCAACTAAACATTGAGAAGCTTACTAGCTAAAAAACATTTAAATTCACATATCCTTAAAATTACAACACTTGAAATTAAGTGAAGCATCCACATAGTGTCAACCATGAGGAAACTTAAAGTGACGCTACTGATCTCCTTCAGCTTCACATTTGTATCATGTGCATGCTGAACATGATTAACTTGATGTCACCTCAATTTTGAAAAGAAAGCCTCTAAGCAGACTTCCACCACCAGCCCTCTTCAATTACCAACTCAGAATACACAGGAACAGACTTACCTAGTCTTAACCTCATACACCCCCAGATTTACGTTTCAGCCTTGATATTGGTTGGCATAAGTATTGGGTACTCAGCAGTTATGTATAAACCAGTATCTTTCCACTTACTATCTCAGCTGATATAAACCAAGATATTCCAACATATCAAAATACAATATTACTATGTTGGTGAATATTCTAATCAATTGTTTAGAATTTTAAGTTACTTTTTTACTACTAAATATTTAAATTATCTTACTGCATTTGCTCATGCTACATTTACAGAGATCTTGATATGCTAATTCCTAAAATATCAGCTGGGATCTCAGAAATCTCAGTCCTATTATATCATTTCTAACTTTCCTCCTTGTGAGATGAACCAAACATCTCTCCATCAAAAATGTTGGATGACAAGATTAATCAGCTTATATAGGAGCTTCTTGAGATGAAAATGAGAAATAAAATTTGTAAATAATAAATGTTAGTCATGATCATGCCAGCTATGGGCTAATAAACACTAGCATAGACAGATAGACAGCATTATTCAACAATATGGAAAGAGTATGCAGAGATACAGTAGCAAAACACTTGTTTATAAAAGACAACCTTTTAATAGAGTTAAAATGAGAAATAACACAGTTTGAACATCTTAACTGAAGAATGGCTAATCCAAACAGAACCATCAAGTAACAAAAAACATATTTGAACATTTATACAGAAAAATGGCCAATCCAACAAAATCATTATTTGAACCAACCTGAACAGGCATGTTACTGCCTACTGCTGATGGTCGTTAAGTCAACATGATGTTGCATATTAACAAGTTAACTGACATTTTTCATCCAAGACCTGCAGAGTTTTACATGCAAATGAGAACCAAATACATTAAAGGATCAGAAAAGACAAAAAAGAAAGAAAAATCACAATGATCAGCATTTATGTGGTCCTCCAACCTATACAGATCCTCTAATGATATTTTGGGCCCTTTCCTTCTTCTTCTGGTACCCCTTAGGTCCATTACATTAAATATGTTTCCTTAATATCCACATACACTCACATTCTGTCAGTTTGTGTCAGTTATAATTTGTCTTAATATGATAAGAATTCTTACAGACATTTGCCCAACTTCCCAAATCTGATTTCATAGATGAAGAAGCAATAGAAAGGATATAAGAGAATCAGAGATGGTCAACAGCCACAAGAGAAGCTCACATCATCTGACTGAGACTACAGCAAAATATCCTAACCAAATGCAAACAGGAAATTAGTAGGTCTGTGATAAATTCCAAGAAACTGAAGCAGCATATACAAATAAAAAATAGAACAAGACAAACTGCAAAATCCTTGAGCACCATTTTGGAAAAATAATGACCAGCCAAGACCTAGTCGACAAAGCCAACCTTCTTTAATGCACTGGTTTCAACAAAATCGAGAATAGGTATTGTTGCCACTGAGATCTGGCCCCACCCAGGTCCCGAGCTAATGAGGTCGCAGAGAGGTCGGATGGTTTATTGTCCCAGTTAGAAGGTTCGGCTTGAAGATCACAGCATGTCTCTGAGGCAAAGATGGAGAAAGTTGCACTCGGATGGTGGCTCCAATGTCGAATCTGGCTTGAAACACCACAGACAAGGGAAGTCTAGTTATTGGATTATGTCCTGTGAGCTGAGAAGCACGGATACGGCAAAAGGGCAGCTGTACCTGTGTCGGACACGTATCCGATACAGAAACACCGGAGACACGGTGTGATACGTACCCACCGCGTATCCGGCTGTTTTCCTCTATTTTCTGATTTTTTCGGCTTCGGATACGGCTGGGTATGGCTGGATATGGTTGGGATACGAATTTTGCCATTAATGAAACATTAAAACAGTTGGGATATGGCTTAATGATGCTTAAAATGGGTACTGAATTTTGCCATTAAAATGGATGGTATTTTGCTTGTAATGACTATGCATTAATGATGCTTACTTTTCAAACATAAGTACTCATAAACTATGAACTTATGATTGTGTTTATATGTTAAATTTATCTTGAGTATTTATGCTTTTATATTAATATTATTTTAATATTATATTTTTAATATACTGTATCCCAACTGTGTCGTATCCTATATTTTAAAATTTATTGTATCTCTGTATCCGTATCGTACCGTACCCGTGTCCCATATCGTATCTGTGCTTCCTAGCCTGTGAGAGACCATCCAATGCCTAAGTCAGACTCTTAACTCCAAGAAAACAGCAAAGATGTTGTGAGAGTGGTAGAGTGGTAGCGTAAGGGGAACAAAAGAGGACTCAGAGAACTTACATAGAGGATCCCTCGAGAGTGGTTATATAAGCAAGGGCTGGTGCCCGTTGCCAAGCAAATGGGATTGATCATAACTGGGCATTTTGCCCACGTATCTCGCCCTTGCATCTCGCACGCACGGATCGCTCGCTCATCACACAATTATAGAAACCATTTGCAGTCATGGCCAAGTTGTTGCAAGTCGGGGAAGAGTTTAAAATTTGAAGGACTCTCCACGTGCCTCTTGGGTCGGCCTAACAAGTTTTATTGGTCAACTTATGGCTTCATGGTCAGCTCTTATTGGTCGGTTTGTCACATCGTCTGATCAATTTTGAAACGTACCAAGCAAGCATAAATAAGAACTCTAGGGCGCTAAGAAGATCATATTTAAAGAAACAAAAAAATAAACATAATGACTCTTTCCACCAATAATGACTCGATGAATAAACATTAAATTAGTCATCCCACATTACTAAATTATTCAAACTATTTATCGGTGTTACTAGACACTTCGCCCCATTGTATGACATACCAATGCGAACCGGATATACTCTACCATACAAGTACCGAACCGATCTGGGGTATGGGAGGGGAGCATATCGAGTGTTAACACATCGAATCAACTCATGTACCAAATACCAACACTATACCAAGATGGTACCAACATGGAATTCGGTATTGAGATTGCAAATCTTGCTTAGCACTATCAAAGTATCCTCGAGTGTCAGACAAAACGATCTCCAAAAATCTAGGCACATGGACATGACATATATATAATATATATAAATTACATTTACATATCATATGCATAAACATGTGCCTTTGTGTTTTAATTGAAATAACTATGAGTTTGCCAGTTGTTTAATTTATTTGTTTCATTCATTTAAAGTCATTTAAAATGTGTAGATACTTAATTTGATAATTAATCATGATACATTTATATTTCAAACATAAAAATATTTTGCTTCATGTTTTATACAATTTGTGAATTTGGGATAGCTTTATATTAAAAGCATGGTGGCGCAAGATTTTAAGGACACTCCACTTAAAGGAGGGTCCAACACTTAAAACTAAGAATCCCTTGAATGACACTCCCAAACAAAAGGTGCCAAGCAGCAGACGCTTCTTGTGGATGTCTGCAGAACACTTCCAAGTGGAGTGTCCAGCCATATCATATCATGTCTTGCCATGTCAGAATATCCAGAAGTATCTACACTTCCAGATAGCTTAAAAAAGAAGTGTCCAGATAACATATCTATTTAGGCATTATTAGATTGTGAGCATCCAATAAAGCATTAATATGTTAAATATTTGTAGGCATGAGTAAGAGGACATTAGTTGCGTTGCAATCCCTTATGCTAAGCCCAGAATTGGTTTGAACAACAATAAATCACAACATGATCCAAGCACGTATGTGATAAAATAGGGAAAACAATTACTATGATTCCTTGTAATGTAGTGTTTCTTAAATCTCTTCTAGATATTTACTTCCATCTATCCACTATGTGAATCCATTTTTATTTGTTCTCTTGTCTGATTTACTATCCAAAGTCTATCGACTTTGTAAGTTTATGCATTAGAAGAAATGTGTTATTTTGAAAGTAATATTTACACAGAAAAAGAGAAAATGAAAAAAAAAACCTAAATAGTAACATTTACACAAAGCAAACTAAACTATCCAGCAAACTAACTTCTAAGTACACCCAGTCAGCATAGAACAACAATGCTGCTAGTAACCTGCACTGGGGGAAACATATATTTTGATATATTGTATATAAACTTAACCAATTCTTGCAGCTTCTCTTTAAAAATTTACTTTTCCTTGAAGAAGATCATCTGTTGTTATTGTTCCATATGCATAACTTAAAGTGATTGCATATTTTCGAAAGCAATCTCTGTATCTCAGTTGGTTCAAAACTAGGCCTTTAATTTTGCATTAAACATCCGCACACGAATTAACTTGTAAACACAGAAGAGATGAGGAGACATATAAATAACTTATATTGAACTGAGACAACAAAACATACAGAAAACTCTAATCAGACTTCCTTCCCAGAGACATGGAGGAAGAGACTTTTAACATTTACAACAGCCCATGATAGCTCACCTGAGCCTCGGCATAGCTCCCCTTCGCCTGAATCCCGTCCGGTCCACATCAATAACCAACAAAGGGAAGGGCTCGATGGGCGGCCTCCCCTCTCCCTCGGCGATCAACGCCTTGGTCCTCTTCTGCATACTGATCAGCACATTGTGCCACGTGTTCACTCTCGAGTTGGCCCTGGTGATCTCCGAGTCGGAGTCGGCGGCGAACCGCATGCGGCCGAGATCATCCAACGCGGCCGTGACCCAGACCTGGGCGGTGCAGCCCATGACGCGGTTGGAGGACACCCGGGCCGCCTCGGGGAAGGCCGGAGGGCAGAGGCGTAGGCAAGGAGGCGCTTCACGCGGTTGATCGGCTCGGGGAGGAAGCGGAACTCGTCAACGAGGCAGCAGAGGCGGAGGCCGGGGAGGTCGGCGGGGGCCTCCTGGGCGGAGACGGCGGAGCAGGCGAGAAGGGAGCCGAGGTTGGGGGAGGGCGGGAGCGGGGTTGGGGGTCTGGAAGCAGCGCACGGCAAAGGAAAGCGGCCTCCGCCACGGCCGGCACCTCGTAGAGAAGAACGAAGAGGAGGAACTAGGGTTAGGGATCGAGTTGAGAAGCCTCGCAGCGAGAACAGCGGAGTCCATTCTCTCTTGTCTTTTCCTTTCTCTCTCCTTCGCCCCTCTCTTCGAGCGACGGGGAGAGAAAATGGCGGGTTCGTTGAGGGACGGTGTTTCGCTTATCATTTTACTATTTATAGCGAAAGGGCCGATGCTGATGCTATGCTTTGGAATCGAGATGATTGATGTGAGGATAACGTATGCTCTTTTGCCTCTCCATCTCTCCGGTCTCAACTCTCAACGTTTCTCTTTCAATATTTTTTAATAAAAATAATAATAATAATAATAATTTTTTGTGCATCAAATATTGTACAATAATAACGCACCGTCCAATAATATTGAGACTTATAACGTATTATATAAAATAAATATTTAATATTTTTTTTCTAATATTTAGTGATGAAATACATTTTTTTTCATAGAACAAATAAGAAACAATATTATTACTTCTTCACGTCTTGTATGATTTTTCATAATGCTTTATATGACTTCCAGTGAATATATATAACTATATCTTTATGATATTCTGAACAATATATATGACTTTTTAATATCTTATATGACTTCCTGTGAGTATATATGACATCCCGAATAATATATATAACTTTCTATGAATATATATGACATCCTGAACAACATACATGGCCTCCTAATATTTTATATGACTTTCTGTGAGTATATATGATATCTCGAATAATATATATAACTTTCTGTGAATATATATGACATTCTGAATAATATATATGGCTTCCTAATGCCTTATATGATTTTCTGTGAATATATATTATTAGATAATTTTAATCTTTATGCATGAATCGTGCTTCTATGTTCATATCAAATTCAAAAAATTATAAATAAATCATACCTTGCATCATCGTATATCCAATACGATGATCTCGTAGTCTACAAGATGTCTAGTCTTCTTTCGTGGGGCATCTAATCTTTTCTCTCTTCATTCTCCTCCTTAATGTAGATGATCGATAAAAATCGTTCACATCTTTCTGAGAGTTGAAGAAAGGGACTAGACCACCTCTATTTATATATGCACTTGTCTTATCACATCAAAAGACTTACTCTTAATTAGAGTTGATCTTTCAATTCAAATCTTATTAGAAATAAATCTCTTTAATTAATTAGGCTCACTGTAATTGATTCAGTGCATGTGGCTGATCCAAAAGTTAACCTGACTAAATGATAATTAAGCCATATATTAGGAGTCAAATCCAATATTTTCTCACTTAGCCTATATTATTACTTAAAATAACTTTTAATTTTTAAAATATTTATTTAAAAATAAAATATTTAATTTTAAAATAATAGTCCTAAATCAGAATTTTGAAAATGATCCAACAAGTGAGCACTTTTTTTAAAAAATTACCTAATTATCTATTCTTTGAAAGATTTTTTGTACTTTGATTAAGGACAAAACTATTAATGCAGATCATGACGATTATATATTTCAATTGACAAACTCTCTTCCATGTATCATGACAATAATAATCCTTACTTAATCCAATCTTATATACTAGACTACATAATTTATTAAAAACTATAATGCCTATGATAGTGGTCCCACTGTTATGACACTTCTGTTTACTTTAATTTTGACAAAAATCAACCATAATGTATATAAACAATAATTAAACAGAAGTAATGGTAATCATTAAACTATTAAGAGATCTCAAAATAAGTATCTATTATTAATTAAATATTTCAATGATAAATGTCCATAACTTTTATATGTTCATTGAGAACTTTGGGCATAAACCTTTAGTCAAAAGATCAGCTATCATATAAGCAGTATAAATAAAATCAATAGACACCTGATGACTACTAATTCTCTCATTTACAGTAAAATATATAACATTAATATGCTTGTTTGTATTGGTCATCTTGCTACTATTAGAGAAAGAAACTATAGTAGAATTGTTACAATAAATTTTCAGCAACTTAAAAATAGAATCCATAACTCCGAGCCCTAAGATGAATTTTCTCAATCATAGAATATGTAAGGAAGCCTTGTAATAACTTATATATTCAGCTTTCATAGTAGAGCAGGCAATAATGCGCTGTTTTGTGCTCCTCCATGAAATTGCTCCACCAGCCAATAGAAAAATGTAACATGTTGTGAACTTCTTACTATCGAGGTAATCAACATAATCTGTATCTGAATAACCGATCATCTCCAACTGATCAATTATCCCATAAGTAAGCATATAGTTCTTAGTCCCCTGAAGATAGTGCATCACCTTTTTGGTAGCTTTTCAGTGATTCATACTTAGATTACTGTGATATCTACCAAGCATTTTCAAAGTAAAACTAATATCAGGATGAGTATATACTTGAGTATACATCAAACCATCCACTGTAGATGTATAGGGTATATCCTTCATCTAATTTCTCTCAATCTCATTCCTGGGATACTAATATTTACTGAATTTATCATCCTTAACAAGTGGTACTTCACTTGATGAGCAGCTTTACATTCCAAACCTTTCTAGGATCCTGGTAATATAAGTCTTCTGAGATAAACCAAGCAACCTCTTATTTTTATCATGATGGATTTCTATACCAAGAACATAAGAAGCATCTTTCATATTTTTCATATCAAAATAATCAAAAAAAATTTAGTTTCATACAAGAGACCCAAATCATTGCTGGCTAGTAAGATATCATCTACATATAGTATAAAAAATATAAACTTACTCCCACTCACTTTCAAATATATATATTGATCAGCAATATTTTTCTTAAATCTGAAAGAAGCAATAATATGATTAAACTTGAAGTACCATTTCTTGAAAGCTTGTTTAAGGCCATATATAACTTTTTAATTTACATATCAACCTTTATTTCTTACACCAAAATCCTTCAGGATGTTCTATATATACTTCTTTCTTTAAATCTCCGTTCAAAAATATAATCTTGACATCCATTTGATGTAGCTCTAAATCAAAATAAGCTATTAATGCCATTGTTGGGTATAAATACCCTCAGCCGAAGTTCTTAACAGAGTTGACCTTCTCGGGACTCTTCCGACTTTTGACTTTGGTGGCATCTCTCCGGACTTCTCCAACAGCCGGGTTTCCACGGTGCTGACTGAATTCCTCCGGCGGATGAACTCTCACTACAACATCCGAACTCCTTCAACATAAGATCCTTCAGTCATCTATTAGAACGCCCCAAATGCTCGCTGAGCTCCGCCGCCAGCCGACCTTCTACGACTATCAGCTGTTCGCCGAATCTCTTCCAGACTTCTCCCAGTCAAGCTCAGCTCTAATCCGAACTTTTTCGGACTTCGTCAACGGCTGAACTCCACCAATTGGCAGATTCCTACAACTACCGGACTTCACTCGGACTCCTACGGAAGCCGGTCCATTTCATCCAGACTCCTACGGGAGCCGGACTTCTTCCCAAACTTCTACTGCAGAAAGATTCCACCCGAGCTCCTACGGGAGACGGTCCGCTGTCCTGAATTCCTACTGCAGGTAGATTTCATCCGAACTTCTACGGGAGCTGGACTTCTTTCTCAAATTTCTATTACAGGTAGACATCGTCCGGATTTCGACAAGGTCTGAACACTCCAAGCTCCTATTACAAACTGTCTACTCCGAGCTCCTACGAAGAGCGGGTTACTCCGAACTTCTACCACAAACGGTCTACTCCGAGCTTCAACCACAAGTAGTCTACTTCGAATTTTACTACGATCGATCCACGTCGGATTTCTACTGTAAGCCTCCGCTCGAGCTTCTATTGTTAACGAATTCCTCCCTGGACTCCGATTGCAGGCGGACATCGACTGGGCTTCACCAATAAGCTGTCCCTATCCGAACTTCTACAAAGGTCAGGCTCCGACCGAACTCCTGTAGCTGATAGATTCCGGACGAACTTCTACAACGGATGGGTTCCAGCAGCTGGACTCCCCCAACGACCGACTACTTCTGTCGGACTTCAACAGCATTCTACAGCAGACGACCTTCAAATAAGTTCCTGCATCAGGCCAACTCCGGTCAGGCTTCACCAACGAAAAGTCTCCATCCGAGCTTCTACGACAAAGTGACTTCGGCCCGTAGAGTCAACACCCAAGGCACCCGTCGACAGCGGGTTCATCAGCAACTTCGGAAACATCCGAGCTCCTCTCAGATAGAGAGCTACTCCGCTCCTCCAGATACCCCTGTCGAGCTTCGACCGACAGGCTCAGGCTCCCTGACAGGCCACCATAACGGCTGCGGCATTGCTCCACTTCTTGTGACGGATCCCACGTGACTCCATCATGCTCTGGCAAGTCACGACAACGGACATCACTCCACTTTCTACAACTGGCCCCATGTGGCAAGCCATGGCGATGTCCACGACTCTACTCCATTACCCTCCGTAATAAACTTCTCATTGCTCTGAACGGCCCACTACCAGGTGGTTACAGGCGTCGCTATCAG
>KE506321.1:105360-116110 GCA_000441515.1 Elaeis oleifera
TCATTGGATTTCTATTCACTTAAGTTATCCAACTTACTTTAGGAGATCCTTTAAGCGCCAACAATTGGAGCCCTTGCATCCATAATTAGATACCCAAAACACATCCAAGAGACACCCCATAAGAGAACTAAAAGTCCTCTAATCAATGGACACGTCCAATTTGATCAAATCAAGGTGGCACCCAAGAATAACTATCAAAAAATTAATTAGGGACTTGCACCCTTAATTTATATGATCCATAACCTTAGACACCCAACAATTGAAGTCTCATGAATCTTATTTATATAGATTATTAGCAGATAATTAAGTTAGAATTATCTTATCAAATAAATAATTTCAATGAAAAAAGAAATTGGATCCCACCATGTGCTAGCAAGGTTATCATGAATCCAATAGGTTTCTCTAAACTCAATTGATACTTCATAAGCTCAATTACTTATTCCAGACCTAATCTCTTTGTTGTGTAATCCCATAGGTTCAATTCTATCTGGTAGTGAGACATACAATGATCTCTATCAAAGTATCATAGAAATTCTTTTCAATGGATTAGAATAATTTCACTCTAACTCAGTAAGGATTGTCGATCCAGAACAATCCTAGTGAACTCTCACAATCCATCAGTGACACCCACCAGTGTCTCTACACTATAAACTAAAGACCCATCTATCCCAAAAGAAGCGATTTGTATACCAATCTATCCGGATCTATCACTAACCTCATGATGATCCTATGATCGGGAGTATTTAAAATTAAATATATGTCTCTAATTTTCAACACCTTGAGAATATGTATCGAAACTAATTTCATAGATGATTCAAGAATACATCACACTTGAATAAAAAAACTTATCTTTTATTGATCATATTAATATATTAAGTACAAAATTATATCCTAGATTTGTTACAATGTGTCAGCCATATTGACTTCTAGGACATACATCTAACAACAGGTGGAGAACACGGCTGGTAACCTCGAGGGAGTTCCAGCAGTAGTGTCAGAAATTGAGAAATCTCTGAAGCAGGTGACACCCATCGGATGCCTTCCTCCGACCATTTATCAAGCAGGCCCTCAAAACTGGCATCTTCTATCCCATCCATGATGGAGAATCTCCAGCCAGCAGCAGATTTTTGAGGAGCTTTCTGTCGCCCGTGGAGAAGTTGTATATGGATGAACAAGGGGCTCAGGGGTGGATGGCTAGTGCCTGAGGTCACTCGTGCATGTAAGGAATTTTAGATTTCTTGTTGATCTCTGCTAATGTGTAATATTTGATGCTTGTTTGCATATTTTTGCATAGGTGGGACACTACTTGGCTAGCTTCACTGGTGCCACTTCAGATGCCTCATCGATGGAGCTTGCAGCGGTGAAGGAAGAGGTTGATTTGCTGAAGTATCAATTAGATCAGGTAGAGAGAAATAATAATGAATTAGCCAAAGAGCTCGACTTGTCTGAGAAGGCCTATCGAAAAGCACAGGAGATCATCAATTATCGAGATGATGAATTATAGAGGGCTGAAAGAAGAATTGAAGACCTTAAGAGATAAAGATCTAGGACTGAAAGAGACTAGCACCGAGCTCGGGATAACCTAGAGCACCTAAGGAGGACACTCGGAAGGAAAAAAATCGAGACCATGCTTCTCCTGGGGCTCATTTACAGAGGAGTCCTAGCGGAAGCTCAGCTAAGAGAGCTAAATCTTTGAAAAAAAAGTCACAGTGAGAGAACACCTCAGAGGGAGGAAAGCTCTGCTTCCGGAAGGGTTCAAGCGACTCTAGAGCTATCCGTCGAGCTTCAAGAAGCTTCGCTAGAGGTAGAGTACTAGAAGAAGAAACTGAAGGAAATAAAGAAAATCACGATCGCCTCTGGTGTCAATTTAGAGCAGGAGTTTTTGATCATGCATGCTGAAAGAAGGATGGGTCAGCTGACGAAAAAGAGGTTGAGATTATAAACCAGGCCTATAGGATGGCATTCTTAGCAGGCTTTGAGAGGTGCAAAAGAATGGTCCAGGTGCTCTTCCCTACTGATAGTGTTGGGTCTCTGCAAGCTGACATTTGTAGATGAAAGCCTGTGTTGTCTCAAAATTAATTTTGATGGTCACAAACTATTTGAGGGGACTACTAATGAGTTTCTTATCCTTAGAGAATATTTTGTGTGGTTTCATGTAGTCTAAAATGTTGAGTTTGAAAAGCTTCTTCAAGGATGTCAAAGTTGAAGATTTTACAAGTTGGAGATGATTTTGAAGTCTTTTGAGAGTGTCAAGTTCATTCAAATCCATTTAAAAGTGTTTGGTAGTATTTTGGTAAGTTTCGGTACTTTAAATGTATGAAAATTAGATTGGAACAGAATGGGGTGACCCTTTAGGTCATCCCCTTGCAAAGGAGAGCCGGCACGCACCTGTCTTGGCCTTTGGCACGTAGTGGGGCGACCCATGGGTTGACCCCTGAGTGCCTGAGACCAAGATAGAGAGCATTGTTCTCTGTCTGGCCAAAAGGGATGACCCATGGGTCGACCCCTGCGGCATAGATACACGTAATGGCTAGTTTTCAGCCCATTTTTGATGCATTTAATGTGCATTAAACCCACTTTAATGGCTCTTAACCGATTCTAAGACACTCTCAAGACTTAATAAAGACTATAAATACTTTCTAGAGGTGAGAAATCAAAAATAAGAAGTATTGAAGCTCAAATCCGAGAAAGAGAAAGGAAACCCTAGAAAGAGAGAAAGAAGCATTCAATCAGCTCACCACCCACTCTCCAACTGCATTCAAGTGTTCAAATCATCGGGAGTATCCAACAAAGGCTTCTACTCCTTGAGTTTAATACTTTTATTATTTTATTATTCTTATTTAAGGAGCTCTTTTGTGCTGAAAATTCTGTACTCTATTCATTTGCTATTGTATTTTGAGTTTTGAGATTTAGAGGGTTCCAAAACTCAAATAGATTGATCCAAATCTATAATCGGAGGGTTTGTGGGTTGGCTTGTACCTGAAAACAAGCATTGTTGCTTGGATGCAAGGGTCGGTCTTATCCGATGTGTTGTAATTGAAAATTCTTTAGTGGATTGATTTTTCAAATTGGGATTTGGAGAGTGGATGTAGGTGCAAGGTTAGCATCGAACCACTATAAATTCTTAGTATTTGCTGTGCTTGCATATTTTTTTTCTTATTGTGCTCTATACTTGTTATTTGTTAATTGTATTTGATCTTTTGTCATTGTTAATTAACTCACCTCACTCATCAAGTTGAGCACATTCCTTGTAAGCACTAATCACTAAAAATTTTAAGAGACCCAATTCACGCCCCCTCTTGGGCTCCATATCTGGACAACAAGTGGTATTAGAGTATGGTGCTCTAGTCCTTACTTGATTTAACCATCAAGAGCCAAAGATCTATAGCAACCCAATTTGGCACATCTCTAGTCGAGGGGCAATCCACTAACCGACCTCCATTTTCAATGGGTCCAACTATATCTATTGAAAAGCTCAAATGAGAATATTTATCCAAGCATTTGACTATGATATATGGAGTATCATAGAAAATAGACCTCAAACACCCACTAAGTTGATTGATGGTGTGTCTCTCCCTAAGTCGAAAAATGAATGGGATGAGTTTGACAAGAAAATGACTCAGCTCAATGCTAAAGCCATGAATGTTCTGTACTGTGCTTTAGATGCAAATGAATTTAACCATATTTCTACATATAATTCAGCTAAAAAAATTTAGAATAGGTTAGAAGTTACACATGAGGGTATAAACCACGTAAAAGAGTCAAAAATTAACATACTTGTGCATAATTATGAATTATTTAAAATAGAACCTAATGAGTCTATAACATAAATATTTACTCATTTCACTGATATCATAAATAGTCTAAAGAGTCTTGAAAAGTGTTATTCTAACAGTGACCTTGTAAGAAAAGTTCTTAGGTCTCTACCAAGATCATGGGAGGCAAAGGTCACGATGATTCAAGAAGCCAAGGACTTAAACATCCTACCTTTGAAGGAGTTGCTTGGATCTCTCACGACCTACAAGCTGACCATGAAGCAGCATTTTAAAGAAGAGACCAAAAGAAGAATACAATTACTCTCAAATCAACAGCTCAAGAAGAAGAAGATTCAAAAAAATTAGAAAATAGTGAAGATGATGAGGATTTGACATTGATCAAAAGAAAATTCAGATGGTTTATGAAGAAAAGATAATGGACTAAGAGACGACCACCAGTTAAGGGGGAGTCGAGTAAAGAAAAGAGAAAGAACAGTCCGTTATTTATTATGAGTGTAAGAAGCTAGGCCACTTTAGATCGGACTGTCTCCAGCTCAAGAAGGGTCCAAAGAAGTTCAAGAAGAAAAGGACAATGATGGCTACGTGGAGCGACAGTGATGACTCCACCTCAAATGATGAATCTCATGAAGAAGCTAATTTATACCTTATGACATATGAAAATGAGGTAATCACTGAAACTCAAAATGAATCTTCTTATGATGAACTATAAGAAGCATTTCATGAGCTTTTGGATGACTTAAAAAATTAGGACTGAAAATAAAGATCTGAAATTAAAAAATCAAATTTTATCTAAAGAAAAAAAGAGATCTCCAACAAAAATAAAGAATTAGAAATGAAATATCAAACTCTATCAAAGAAAAAAGAAGAAATTTCAAGTATAAACAAGACTCTTGTAAAGAAAAATCAGAACCTAAAGAAAAAAATTGATAGATTTATCCTAAGCTCAAATAAACTTCAAATGATTATTGATAATCAAAGAGCAGTATATGACAAAGTCGGCCTTGATTATAATACTCTTAGAAAATAAAATTTTTGAAAAATATCTTTGTAAATGCATCCATGAATAAATTGCCAAACATTACATGTTTTAAATGTGGTAAGATAGGACATAAAGCTTATGCGTGCTTATCAAATAAATTTATTAGTACAAATATAAAGAAATATGAGTTTCAAAAAGAACCATTGTAACTAACTCCAAAGGACCCAAGTTAGCTTGGGTACCTAAAGTTAAAACTTAATTTTATGTGTATAGGTGTGTCTTGCATCCTAAGCAATGAAGCAAAAGTGGTATCTTGATAGCAGGTGCTCAAGACACATGACAGGTGATGAATCTCAATTCATCATCTTGGAGGCAAAGAATGGAGGGATGGTCATCTTTAGAGATAATGATAAAGAAAGATCATTGGCATAGGTAACATTGGTATCACTCCTCCACTAATATTGAAGATGTTTTGCTTGTAGATGGTCTTAAACATAACCTATTAAGCATTAGTCAATTACGCAATAAAGGTTATAAAGTAGTTTTTGAATCATCTATGTGTATTGTAACTAGTCCTTTTGATGATAGCATTAGGTTCATTGGACATAGACATGATAATGTTTATATGATAGATTTGGATAATCTTTCCATGCAAAACATGCAAAACATGCAATGTCTTGTAGCCATGAATGTTAAAATTAATGAGACTAGTTGGTTTTGGCACTGTAGGCTTGCACATATTAGTATGCACACACTATCTAAAATTATTAAAAAGATTAATTTTAATTACCAAGATAATTTTAAAAAGATAAATTTATGATGCATGCCAATTAGGTAAGCAAACAAGAGTTTCTTTTAAATCTAAGAACATAGTTTCAACTTCTAAACCTTTAGAACTTTTACATATGGATTTGTTTGATCTTACAAGGACAACTAGCTTAGGAGGTAAAAGATATAATTTTGTGATTATCGATGATTTCTCACATTTTACTTGAGTCTTATTTTTAGCATCTAAAGATGAAGTATTTTCAGCTTTTTCTAAATTTTGTTGAAAAATCTAAAATGAAAAAAGGTTTACCAATTATTTCAATTCGTAGCGGCCACAGTACCGAATTTGAAAATAAAGATTTAAAAATTTATAATAAAAAGGCATAGATCATAATTTTTTTGCACTAAGAACACTCCAACAAAATGAGGTAGTAGAAAGAAAAATAGAATTCTTGAAGAAATAGCCCATATCATGCTATGTGAGAGTAATCTCTCAAAATATTTTTGGACAGAAGCTATCAATACAGTATATTACATCTTAAACCATACTTTAATAAGATCAATTTTAAAGAAAACACCTTATGAATTATAGAAAGGTAGAAAACCTAACATAGGGTATTTTCACCTTTTTGGTTGCCGTTGCTTTGTTTTAAATAATGGTAAAGGTAGCTTCATCAAATTTGATGCTAAATCTGATGAAGCTATCTTCCTTGGCTATTCTACTTCTAGTATAGCTTTTAGAGTTTTCAATAAAAGAACTCTAGTAGTGGAAGAGTCAATCCATGTAGTTTTTGATGAGACTAATGATCTTCTATCAAAGAAGAGAGAGGGTGCTGATGATGCAGGTATCATAGAAGAAGGAATGAAAAAGCTCACCATCAAAGACTCAAATGAGCAAAATAAAGATCAGCTAGAGGAAAAGTATGAGGATGAGAGCATCAATGATCAAAATATTCAAGAACAACCTCAAGGTACAAGTGATCTTTTAAAGAAATAAAGGTATGCCCATAATCACTCCAAAAAATTAATCATTGATGATCCAGCACAAGGGATAAGAACTCGATCTTCTCTTGGAGATATATATAATTATGTAGCTTTTGTTTCTCACTTAGAATCTAAGACAATAGAAGAAGCTGAACAAAAACATAACTGGATTAATGCTATGCAAGAAGAGTTAAACCAGTTTGGAAGAAATAATATTTGGACTCTTATTGCTAGACCTAAAAACCATCTAATAATTAAAATAAATGGGTATATAGGAATAAACTTGATGAAGATGGTAATGTAATTAGAAATAAGGTAAGACTAGTTACTAAAAGATATAACCAATAGGAAGGAATTGATTTTGATGAGACATTTACACCTGTTGCTAGATTAGAAGCTATAAGAATGTTGCTTGCTTATGTATATTTCATGAATTTTAAACTATTTCAAATGGATGTTAAAAGTGGCTTTCTAAATGATTATATTGTTGAAGAGGTATATATAGAGCAACCCCTTGAAATTGAAGACCACAAATTAAATGGACACCATATATATATATATATACGTGACATATGGAAAAGTCTTAATTGTTAAGGACTCTTGAATTCTTCTACCATTTCCTTTTCCACATGCCATAAGATGGCATTCTGATTTTTTCACATAGAGAAAGAGTCCTTCTGTAGATGAAACACTTTTTATTCCACACCATTATGCTTTAGTTCCCATGCAAAATTAATTTGCGTGTAATGAATAAGGGATGCCAAGAGTTGGCGCTCCTAGGAAATTATGTGGCACCCTTCATACCTTATATAAGGGGCATCCCATACGGGATAAAATCCATCCAAAATTGGCATTAGACATGGGATTAGATGAGGAAAAGTCAAAAAAATTGGAAATGAAAAGGACAAGTAAAAGGGAGAGAAAAATAGAAATGAAGGGAAGAGAGAAAATAGAAAGCATGAGATACTTGTCCAAAAAATCAGATTATTCATGTGTTGAACATATAATCTGATTTGTATGTGGTGAAATCTTTTGAGAAAGAATTTCTAAAGAGATCCTAGTAGAGGTCATGAAGGCATACAAGTGGTGGTACAATCCGTTCTTGCGAAAGACGATCGGTAACAAGCTTGCGAAGAAGGCTGCAGCACTATATCGAATTGGGAAGGCCCTGATCAATCCTGTGTAGATCACCATTGGAGGGCTTCTACTTTGGAGTCTCGTGGAGGTCTCAAGATTATCAGTTCGTGATCTTCATGATGGTATATGGCTTTTGATCTTCTCTTGTTATATATGCCTATGTTATTTAATTGCAATCATCAAGGTGTTCCTAAGACTTTGGAGTTTCGGTACTCTAGTTTAATTGTTAAATCTTATTTTCAATTGTTGAATACTTGTAAAATTTTAAATTTATATTTCGCTACATCATCGAAACCCAACAAGGGTCGGCTCGACCTCTTTGACCTCCGATGGAGATAGAATGAGCCAAACGAGTCGAGCCCCTGAAGACATGAGTCGGACCGCTGAAGACATAATTCTGAGCTTGCCGACCCCTCCTACCATTATATTTTTCTTAGGAGATGAGCTAGCCAAGGAGGCTGAGACTTTTGGGACCGCGCTCAGAGTTTTCAATTCTAGAGCTGCATCGGTCAGTTTGAGGCTCGAGGCCTCAGCTTTGGGGGATTACAAGTTGGTGGGTGAGCTTTTCTTGGGCTGCTCCTTCCAACCAATGCAAATGAACTACTGGATGTACCATGGAAGGAGGTAAGGAAGAAGCCGTAGAGTGCATCATCCGGATAAGTTAGGGCTCCTGCAATTTTATTTATCTTGCATATATGTTTATGGTGCTTACTGACAAGAAATGCCTCTTACCAGCTTTTTCATTATTTAAGTGGATACATTGAGAGTTACCATGACCTCTTGACTGAGACGAAAAAGTACTAGCTCGAAGCCCAGATGCTAAGGATGCCAAGGACAAGGCAGCAAGGGAGGCTGGAGGGGCCCTCCTAAGAGCCGACACCGTCGGGAGAATGACCAAGGATGCTGAGGTGGCATTAAAAGAGGCCATCGAGAAAAATTCTCGGTTGTTAGGGAAAATAGAGGGGCTTGAGGCTCAGCTCAAGAGGAGCGTGATTGCAGTCAAAGAAAACTCTCGACTACAAGGACTAATAAAGGAGCTTGAAGCTCAACTAAAGATAGCTGAAAAGAAGGTAGTGGAGGCTGCCCTTCAAGCTGTTGCAGATTTTCGAGCGTCAACAGAGTGTCAAGATGAGAAGGTCAAATTTGTTACTGATGCTTGTGACCTTGAGAGGCAGTCGGTTTGGGATAGAGTCGCTGCTAGATATCCAAAACTAAATCTAGATTGTTTAGATGAATTTTGGGAACCTATTGCAGCTGACGAACCTGTAACAGGTGTCTCGACTTCGAATGTGGCTTCTTAGATTTTCTTTTCTTTTCTTTTTGTAGCTTAGACCCCTTGGAGTTATTGTAAAAGCTTTTGAAGGAATGAATAAATTGATTTTCTTTCATTCCTTGTCTTTATTTGCAGTGTGCATACTGATCTGAGGTAACTTTCCATGCCTATTGATCTTAGACAAATATCTAGTGGTGCTTTTGTTCTACCCTTTTCAATGCCAGTGGTCATGGGAATGATGGCTGTTGACTCTTCCACTAGGATAACACCTAGAAAAGGATGTGGGGCCAGTAGGCATATACCACATAGCCATGTTCTAGTTCTCGAAGCGTCATCATAATTTATTCCTGACGATGGGAAGATACACCTTTTATTAGCTGGTGGATAGCTGTATCCACTCAAGCCATTGATTGATGGTTGATGTAGGCTTTGGTGTTTATAAATAGAGGCCAACGGGTGGCGAAACTCAATCTCCTATCTCCATCCTTCATAGAAATTCTTTCCCTTTATCGTGATGGCATCACCCCCACGTTCCCCTTTGCATCCTCCTTTGCCAGCAGTGAAGGTCAGGGTGAAGGAGAGATGGGCCTTTATAAGAGAGGCCTGGAGAAGGATGAGAGCCAGGGATGCTGGTCCATCTTCCTTGCGTTGGGTGCCTTCCATCTTACAGTCTTCGCCAAGGCTCAAGGGTCATCGCACCTCTAGTTCAAGTGGATTTCTCCTGACATCTGAGCCTGCTATATTCAGGAGTACTAGGACTCTACAGAGTTTAGGAGGGAGGTCATCGACACCATCATTGGCAGATTTATCGACAGTTTCGAGAACTGCAAGGCTCGCCTGTTGTAAATAATGCCGTATTTGGAGCTCCATTCCTTCCAGTCTGAAAATGGTGATGAGGAGGCTACGTCGTCAGATGAGGATTAAGCTTCTTCATCCTTGAGTTGGGGACTGAGGAGAGTGTCCACTGTTTAGTCATTGCCATCATCTATGATGATGGGAGCTCTGAATCGGATTCACTGACTGGTGGGATCTGCTTTTGGACCGGCATAATATTTGTGGCTTTCTATTTTATTGCACTTTCTCCTCCTTTTTTGTAATGTGGCATTGAGGACGCCATCTTTTCCTTATAAAATTTTCATAAGGTGTCGTTGAAGATGCTGTCCTTCTTCTTATAAATATCTTTTTTGTAAGATGGCACTGAAGACGCCGTCCTTCCTCTTGTAAATATCAAAAATGAATAAAATTATTTTTTGTAAGTTTGCATATTTTAACTTAACACATGAAGGTTGACCTTAACCTAAGGCCCTTAGAATTGCTTCAATCCAGGTCAATCTAAACCTTAGGAATTTGAACGAGCTTGTTTGGTATAAATACCCTCGGCCGAAGTTCCCGACAGGTGGCACCCATCCAGGCTTCCCGAAGGTGGATCTTGCGGGCGCCTGTCAGATTGCTCCAAATGCCCCCAGAGCTCTGATTGTCTGCCGACTTCCTACAGTGCCCACCGAGCTCCGTTATCGACCGATCTCCTATAGTGACCGACATCAGGCTGAACTCCTTTCAGAATTTGTCAACGGCCGAACTTCCCTCCAACAACAGGTCACTGCTAGCGCCAGACCTCGTTCGAGCTCCTACGGGAGCGAACGGATCCGGCCTGGACTCCTACGGGAGCCTGCCCGCCTCAGTCGAGCTCCTACGAAAGTGAGTAGATTCAACCGGACTCCTACGGAAGCCGGACGCCTTCTCTGAACTCCTGCCGCAGGTATACTCTACCGGCTGCTACGAGAGCCGAACTTCTTCTCCTAACCTTTATTGCAGGAGGACCTGGCCTGGGTT
>KE506322.1:0-11406 GCA_000441515.1 Elaeis oleifera
TTATCCTTTTATTGATCATATCAATATATTAAGTATAAAATTATGTCCTAAATTGATTACAATATATCAGCCATATTGACTTCTAGGACATACATCTAACACCTCCTAGAGTGAGCCACATTGTTGTGTTATCTTTCCTCATCTACCATCACTGATAGCATCCCTTTTCACCCAGATTCTTCCCCATCTAAGTGGAAGTCCAGTAGTTGCTTCCCTTTGTCTTTCTTCTCCCTCTACGAAGCATCTCTCTCTACATGTATTTAGTGGTGCATGGCCTAAAACTCCGTGGAGTCCAGTAGTAGTCTTCTGAGAGGGTTTATGTCAAAGAGCAGTGGCTCAACTATTTGTCAAGTTTTGCAAGTGTTCAATAATTAAATTTTATTTCTCACTATTATTTTCCCATTCAGTTTTAGTAAATATCACAGGCATCTTTCCATTATTTACAAAATTTTTGAAGAATTTATTCCATCTTGAAATAATTTAAATGAATTTAAAGTCCCTGCCAATTAATTTTTGTTGGAGAGAATCCAAAAGGATAGCTCAAAATTTTCTAAAATTTCCCTCCAAATATTTTAACCTAATCTTTAATTTATCATTTAAATATTTATTATCATGATTTTAATTTCTGACCGTTAGGCTCCTAATTACAGACCTTAATAGATTAATAGAAGCCCAAACGATCATGTGTATTTAATCTTATTTTATTTTTGATCATTGAACTTCTTATTAAAAATCTTGATAAGTAAATAAAAACTGTAATGGTGATAAACGGTCATATTGGTTAGCTATAAAAAGATCTCCTTAGTACCTAATTCAGAAAGCCATCCAAGAGCTTTACCTTCTTCTTTTTAAGCTTTCTCCAATACTTCTCTTTTCTACTCTAATATTTTTTTTCTTTTCTGGGTGCTGAAAGAGTCTTCATCAACCTTCTCCACAATCATACTCATAGGTGAAGGATACTGATCATATCTTAGGATGGTATTTTTGGATATTTCCTATATGAGGGATGGAAATATGCCTTAGTACCGTATCCAACATGCTTCCGGTTCTTTTCAAATTTGGTTTGCTATCTTCTGTAAGTCATTTATAATTTTCTATAATAAAATTTTGTTAGTTTTATTTAGTTTTAACTTATATCAAGAATTCTTAAAACCTTATTCCAACAATCTATGGCGTAATTCCCTGGATTGTGATTAAGAAGACAATAAAGTGTTTACAAATAAATTCTATGGAATTTTTTGCATTCTAGTCATGGTTATCTTTTTGTCATTTCTCAAATATGATAATTTAATTACTGGATTGTTCATATTTTGTTTTAAATCCTTTTGCTGCATATATACTATTGAAAATAGGTTAAACTCTGCTATTTCATAAGTTGCAATGAATTCAATGAATCAATTCTAGAGTTACATAAACATATTATTCTAAATTCAATAACCAATACGTGTAATGTTGTTGCTGAAGATCTGAAGTTTCTTGAATGGTTTGTTATTACATTATCTAGCTTCAAATATATGCATAATTATTTAGTTTGATATTTGAAATATCTAAACTGGAATGGCTAGCTGACATATAATGCCCCTTTAAATAGCTGGGGCGATGCATGATAGTCATGGTTTAAGATATCTGAAATTTGCATACTAAAATTCTTAGTCTGTTGCCACATCTGAAATGCCACACATTGCATACAGCCGAAATAACAACACTTGTTTATTTTAAGAAGAAATGCAATCTATGTGATCAGTATGACAGTATGGTGGTCAATATAGATAGAAATTTCATTTGTCATTTAAGCTACAATGTCCATACGAAATGAGTATATAATTATTCATTAATTATTTGTTGGTGATGTTAGATAATTTTAAACTATTATGCCTGGATCGGACTTCTATATTCATGCAAAATCAAATAATAAATAAATCATACCTTGCATCATCATATATCCAATACGATAATCCCGTAGCCCGTAGGACATCGGATCTTCTTCTGTGGGGCATCTGGTCTTCTCTCCTCTCACCCTCCTTAATGTAGACGATCAATAGAAATCATTCACACCGTTCTGAGAGTTGGAGAAAGGGATAAAGGCATCTTTATATTTATACCTATACTTATCTTGTCCCATCAAAAACTAACTCCTAATTAGAGTTGAACTTCCAGTCTAAATATGATTAGAAATAGAACTTTTTAATTAATTAGGCTCACTGTAATTGATTCAGTACATGTGGTTGACCCAAAGAGTTAAACCTGACTAAGTAATAATTAGGCCACATATTATGAGTCAAATCCAATAATTTCCACTTGACCTATATTATTATTTAAAATAACTTGTTACTTTTCAAAATATTTACTTTACAACAAAATATTTAATTTTCAAAAGCAACATTCCTGAATCAAAATTTTGAAATCGACCCGACAAGTATGCACTCATTTTAAAATTTACCTAATTATCTATTCTTTGAAAGATCCTTTATACTTTGATTAAGCAAAAATCATTAATGTAGATCATGATGATTATACATCTTAATTGACATACTCCCTTCTATATATCATGACATCAGCAATTCTTACTTAATCCAGCCTTATATACTAGAGTATATAGGCTATTAAAAATCACAATGCCTATGATAATGGTTCCTCTATTATGTTGTATAAATGATACTTCTATTTATTTTATTTTGACAAAAATCAACCATAATGTATACAAACAATAAGTAAACAGAAGCAATAGTAGTCATTAAACTATTAAGAGATCTCAAAATAAGTGTCTATTACAAATTAAATATCTCAATGACAAATGTCCATAACTTTTACACGTTCTTTAAAACTTTCGACACCAAATCTTTAGTCAAAGGATCAGCTATCATATAAGTAATACCAATAAATTAATAGACACTTGATGACTATTAATTTTTTCATTTACAGCAAGATACTTAACATCAATGTGCTTGTTTGCATTAATCATCTCGCTACTATTAGAGAAAGAAACTACAGCAAAATTATCATAATAAATTTCAATGACTTAAAAATAGAACCCATAACTTCGAGCCTTGAGATGAATTTTCTCAACTATAAAGCATGTGAGAAAGCTTCGTAGCAGTTTATATATTCAACTTTCATAGTAGAGCAGACAATAATATACTATTTTATGCTTCTCCATGAAATTGCTCCACCAATCAGTAGGAAGATGTAATCTGTAGTGGACTTCCTACTATCGAGGCAACCAGGATAATCTACATCTGAATAATCAATTACCTCCAACTGATCAATCTTCTTATAAGTGAGCATGTAGTCCTTAATCCTTTGAAGATAGCACATCACCTTCTTAGCAGCTTTTCAGTGGTCTATATCTGGATCACTTGATATCTACCAAGCATTCTCAAAGCAAAATTAATATCAGAATGAGTACATACTTGAGTATATATCAGACTATCCATTGTAGATGTATAGGATATATCCTTCATCTGATTTTTCTAAATCTCATTCTTAGGATACTGAAATTTATTGAATTTATCATCCTTAACAATTGGCACTTCACTTGATGAACAGCTTAACATTCCAATTTTTTTTAGGATCTTAGTAATGTAAATCCTCTGAGATAAACCAAACAACCTCTTACTCCTATCATGATGGATTTCTATACCAATAACATAAGAAGCATCTTTCATATCTTTCATGTCAAAATTTTTAGAAAAAAAATTTTAGTTTCATGCAAGAGACCCAAATCACTGCTAGTTAGTAAGATATCATCCATATATAAATAAAAATATAAACTTACTTCCACTCATATTTAGATATATACATTGATCAGTAATATTTTCTTAAATTTGAAAAAAGTAGTGATATGATTAACTTTAATACCATCATCTGGAAGCTTGTTTAAGATCATATATGAATTTTTTAATTTACATACCAGCCTTTTATTTTTTTGCACTAAAAACCTTCAGGCTATTCCATATACACCTCTTCTTTAAATCTCCATTCAAGAATATAGTCTTGACATCCATTTGATGTAGCTCTAAATCAAAATAAGCTATTAATGCCATAATGATTTTGAATGAATCTTTTTTAAAAATAGAAAAAAATATTTCATGATAATCGATACCTTTTTTTGAGTAAATTTTTTTGCTGCAAGTCTAGCCTTATATCTTTCGATATTACCTTTGAAGTTTCATTTAGTTTTAAAAATCCATTTACAACCTATAAGCTTAAATCCTTCAGAAAATTTGATAAATTTTCAGACTTAATTTTTAATCATGGATTCCATCTCATCTTTCATGGCATCTAACCAAAGTTCAGAATCATCGCTATTCATGGCATTCTTAAATGAGACTGGATCATCCTTCATTACAATATTATAATCACATTCTCGTAGGTAAATAGTATAATCATCTGGAATGGTCGATCTTCTAATTCTAGTAGATCTTCATAATATTCCAGATTCAATATCATAATTGTGATTATTTTCAATCAGGCCAGGTTCATTAACAACCTGTTCAGAAAGTGGTGTATCAACCACCTGTTGATGTTCCACAATCTCAAGTTGAACAGCTTCATGTGAAATATCTCTGTGTTACTGTAATAGAAAAAAATTCTCTTATTTCTCTAACATCGCATTATACGGCTCACCGCTCCCACTATTTTCACCATCCTTAAGGAACCTAGCAGTTCCAGTTTCAACCATTCTAATGGTATGAAAATAAAATCTGAAATTTTTTGATCTTTCTGAATACTCTATAAAATAATAACTAATAGTTTTGGGATCTAATTTTTTCTTGTAGGTTATATAATCAAGCCTCTGCAAGATAACGCCAAATATATAAATGCACTAAACTTGATTTTCTATCCATCCATAACTCAAAAGGAGTTTTAGGAATAGCCTTACTAGGTATCCGATTTAGGATATACATAGCGATTTTCAAAGCTTCTCATTACAAATTCAAAGATAATGAGAAATTACTAATCATACTTCTGACCATATCTATCAAGGTGTCATTATGTCTTTCAGCCACATCATTTTGTTGGAGATTTTCTGACATAGTATACTGTACTACAATATCATGCTGTTCAAAAAATTTGGCAAAAGATCTAGAATTACGGTCAGATTCATCATATCTACTATAGTATTCATCACCCCTATCAGATCTCATAACTTTAATTTTCTGTCCAACTAATTTCTACTTTAGCTTTATACACCTTAAAGGCTTTCAAAACTTCAGACATTTTATGTAACAGAAAAATATAACCATAATGTGAGAAATCATCAATAAACAGGATGAAATATCTTTGCCCTCCACAACAAGATGAAAAATAGCCACAAATATCGGTATATATCAATTCTAAGAGTTCTTGACTTCTAGTGACATGCTTTTTATAACTTTTAGTTTATTTTCTTTAATGCAATCTATGCACATACTAAAATCACTAAAATCTAGATTTAATAAAATATTTTTTTAATCAATATAGTCATCTTTTTTTTAATATGTGATCTAATCACCTATGCTACAACACTAAAAACTCTCATTCACAATACCACATTTCATTTCTACATTGACATTCAAAACAAGGAAAGATTGTTCAAAAGAAGAATCTAAATTTATTTATATAATCCTTGGCACAATATTTCGATACCAACAAAAATAAATTTTTTTATTAATTTAAACTTAAATTTATAAAAGTAAATAAAAAACCTTCTAAATTAAGTTTTGATAAAGAAATTAGATTTTTAGATACTGAAGAAACATAAAAGATATCATATACATCTAATTGGAATCCGATGTCTGTAATAAGTTTATAGGTCCAGACTGAAATGATCTTGGACTTCAGCTGATTCTCTACAAAGATCCACCGCTCTCTGTCATTAGGCTTCTGACTTGAAAGAAATCTCTGTAATGAATTAAAAATATAAATTACAGCATCCGAATTAATCCATCAGGTATTAGAAAGAAATCAATAAAATTAATTTCGAAACAAATAAGTGATAAGAAAATATCCTTCTTTTCGAATAATTTTTTTTTCTCACAATCTTTCTTGATATATCCCTCCTTATTATAGAAAAAATATTTCAATTTATAAGAACTTTTTTTTGATGGATTGCTAGATTCTTTATTTTCTTTCTTCATCTTCTTCCTTTAGGATGCTCCTGTGAAATCACGTAAACAATTGAGATCCCTTCCTATTTCAATCTCTCTTCCTTTTGCATACATTGGGAGATGAGTTCATTCATTAATCATGATTCCTTATGTGTGTTGTGGTAAATTATAAATTAGATAAACTGGGATGGAAGAGAATTGAGAATAAATTGGATAAAAAAATTTTCAGATATTATTATTCCTAAGTCATTCAATTTTTTAACTATATCACATATTTTTATAATATGCTTTCACATTCCTAAAATTTCATGATATTTTATAGAGGTTAACTTGTTCATTAGGGATCAGCTAAGGCTTTATTTGATTTGGTAAACTGCTATTCTATAGAGAAAAGTATCCAAAGGCTAATTCATTATCAGAAACAGATCCCTTAATATCTCTCATTATTAAGTTTTTAATAATCATGAGAGACAATCTATTGGAACACTCCCACTTTTCATTTAATTTCTTCTTTTCTTTTATTTTTAAGAAATTAAGAAAATCTTAATTTAATTCCCTAAGCTTTTATTTAATTTGAAAATTTAAAATCTTGATTTTAATATTTCAAAAATAAGCCAAAAATTTATCGAAAAATTTTTACATGAACATGAAGTATGAAATCGAGGCTCTGATACCACATGTTAGATAATTTTAAACTATTATGCCTAAATCATGCTCCTATATTCAAGCAAAATCAAATCATAAATAAATCATATCTTACATCATCATATATCAAATATGATGATCCCATAGCCCACAGGATATTTAGTCTTCTTCCATGAGACGTCTGATCTTCTCTCTCCTCACTTTTCTCTTTAATATGGATGATCAATGGAAATTATTCACATCCTTCTAAGAGTTGGAGAAAGGGACCAGGGCACCTCTATATTTATATCTATACTTATATTATCCTTTGAAAAGACTAACTCCTAATTAGAGTTGAACTGCCAGTCTAGATCTGATTAGGAATAGAACTCTTTAATTAATTGGGCTCACTATAATTAATTCAATATATGTAGTTGATCCAAAGAGTTAAACCTGACTAAGTGATAAATAGGCCACATATTAGGAGTCAAATTCAATAGGTAATTTATTGCGTACAGTAAATAATATGTTGGGCCACTTGCTTTTTGTTGCTTAGAATTTGAGTATTCTTTCTGTGTGCTTTGTCCATTCTAATTTTCTAATGTAAATGCCTATGCATACAAGTTGTAGGGTCATTAATCTAGTGAAGTTCAGAGGTTGATTTACATCTTAATAAAGTTGCATTCTGCATAGTTCTGTGGGGTACTTATGTTTGTGTGCTATTAGTTCTCTCTTATATTTGTGGATCTAGAGCAACACTACTTGTTGTTCAATATAGTTTCTTGTATTGACAACTATAATCTATAGAAATGATACCTGATTATCAGATATGCACTACTTATCAAGATATAAAGGGACAAATCTAGCAGTATAATGACTTCATAGTTCACATAGCTGTACATTTCTACTTATGTGAGAATTAACAACTAAATTAGATAATTTCTAGTATAACTTTTGAAACGTAACTATGCTCTGATTTGCTCAATTTAGTCAATCCTTTCTCTCATAGACTGTTCACATTGCCTTCTTAAAAAATCTAATTTGACATATTGAAAGCAATAAACCCCTCATGCTCACGTGGCCCTCTTCTATGTGTGCATATCTTGCTGAGAAGCCTTTGTATCCCTCATTTTCTGCTATTTCTTTTTAATCAATCCCACTGTCTTCTTTTTCTCCTTCGTTTGGATCAGGCTTGCAAGTCTTTCTTTTTGACGTGGTCATAAAAGTAGTAGTAATAATAAGAATAATAGTAATAAATCCTATGTATTGATTGAGTTTATTAAGACGACAGGCCTAGTATCCTCTTCTTTGCATTCCATTCCATCTTCTCCCTTGCTCTGTTCGTGTTGGATCTAAACTATGGGTTTTCTTGAAGATTGTCCTTTTCCTTTGAGGCATGGAAGGCTACATGAGTGCCTCCTTAGAGAAGATATCATTAATCTGATGATTCTGTTGTTCCATCTCAATTCCTCATTTTTCATCTTTGATCCTATATTTCATATTGTACCTTCTTTTAGTTGTCATGGCATCATTAAACTCCTCTTGTTTGTAAGGTATTGCTATCTCTGTCTTTGATCATATTTTATCGGATGATCTAGTTTTAAATTGTTGTGTCTATTTTGATCGATGATTTGTTATCTAAATATGAAAAAGCAATATGTGAAGAATGTATTATGATTAGAGGTGGCAATCAGGTCGGATCAGATATAAACGAGTCGGGTCAGATATGGATCGAGTCAAAAAACTCTGAATTGGGACTCGACTTGTTTAAATAAATATGTTAGACTTTAAAACCTGAACCCGACCTATTTACAACCCGATTATAACCTAGTTAAAAAAATAATAAAATCCAACCGTTTACAACCTATTTAAAAAATAAAAAATTAAAACCTGCTGGCCTCCGCCCGACCGCCTTCGCTGCATCTCCGCCCGACTGCACTCTCGCTGCCCCTGACTCTACCCGATCGGAGCTCTCTTAGCCACCTCCGACTTTGGCACTCTGTTCCGAACTCCGCCGCGATCCCCTCCACTGAGCTCCCGACCACCACCATATGGGCGTAGTGGACCATGGCGGCACCATCCACTGGGCACTGGTCGTTAGAGCAGGAGCAGGGGAAGCGGACGGCGTGCATGGCGGTGGAGTGGATGCAGAGGGGAAGGCTGTTGTCATTGAGAAGGGATAGGAGGGAGCGAACCTGGAAGAGGGATTTGACGGTGGCATAGGTGATGGCATTGGGGAGCACCTCCTATCGACGCCCACCACCTCCTTCACCTCCGGCAAGCAACAAGCCCTGTCGAAGTGTCGAACTCGACCTCGGCATTCTCGTGAACAGCGGCGGCAGAGAAGAAGAAGGGAAGAGAAGAACGTGGAAAACCCTAGCCACAAGACCTAGGGTATTGGCGAGATACAAGGGGTAGCCAGAGGAGACGGAGGCACGGACACGGGAGATTGGATGGTGAAGCTACACCCTGCCACAGCATGTTGGACGATGCGATGGGCCGTCGGAGGAGGCGAAGGCGCATTATGGGAGGAATTGGGGGAAGGAGGAGCACAGGGAGGGATTTTGGGGAGATGAGAGGCAGCTTTTGGGACTCTTGGTGGCCACGCCTAAAATTTGTGGAGCACTGCGGATTTGAATTCAAATAGACTGTTTAAATTTTATCACGACCTATATCTCAAATATTTTAAATAAAAATTATAAATGGATCGGACAGATTGAAAAATTTAAACTCAAATTCGATCTGTTTAATAAATGGGTTAAATAAGTTGATCTGTTTATAATCTGAATCCATTTAATCCAAATCCAAACCTGCTTATGATAGGTCGAACATGGATCGAATTGATGGGTTGAGCCATATCTTGTCACCCCTAATTATGATCGATTTGTTGAACTATAATTTGGGGTCTAGGTATAACTTTGAATAAATTATTTTCTATTTTGAAACTCGTTCCTTTCCATTAAAGGTAACTGCAGACCACAGTCATGCTTTTGCAATTTAGTCTAATATAATAACCCTACAAGATTTTTTAGTAGACTCTTACCTTACCATACCTCACATGACCGATGACATGTCAACTTTGATGGTTACCTTATTATAGTGCAAAATAATCAAATTTTATGTGTTTAGATATGTAGAAACCCATGTATTGTGAAAGTGTGTGCCTTCTTAACATTGCTTACTCACTTAAGGTTAATTATAAATAATACAAATGCTCACCAATCTGTCTTATAAAAGGTTTAAATAGGACTAAAATCCTAAAGTCATTAAGGAAGATGGGGCTTAAACTATAAAAAACCTTTCAGCAGTGGAAATCCAACCGCTGCGATAAGAGATTCCTTGCAAGAGATTCAATATGGTAATGACAAGCTGATTGGTTAATCAAAAAGCACATATGATTTGTTTAATATAGAAATCATAGACTCTATCCCATCTCTATGATGATTAGTACTCCTATATAGTGGTTAGAAAGAGTTTATCTTTGAATAAGACCCGAGAGGTATTCCTCAAGATGTGATACTACGTATATCTCTGGAGGGGCTCACCTCTATGAGAGTATTTGTACATGGCTGCAAATATGAAATATAGGCTATCTATAGTAATTCTAATGAAAAATCAAGATACAAGTACGGGGCCACTAATGCACAAACTCGCAATAAATGATCCTATACTATGTGTGTGATAGTTGAATTTTGGATCAAAGAATATAGTTCAAGATCTGGTTCACTTTGATTCCTTCAGATGAAAACTATTCACATTAAGTAAGGTTAAGTCATCGTACCCATTGCATAGTATAAGTATCCTAAAATTTATTTTTTTATTATAATTTTGAAAAATTTGAGTTTTGTGGGAGAATGTTGAAGGGAATCGAAAAGAAAATTCAAAATTTTCTAAAGTTCCCCTTCAAGCATTTTAACACAATCTTTTAATTTATCATTTAAATATTCATTATCATAATTCTAATTTATGACCATTGGATTTTTAATTACAGACCTTAATAGGTTAGTAAAAATTCAAACGATCATGTATATTTAATCTTATTTTATTTTCTAACCGTTGGACTTCTTATTAAAAGTCTTAATGGATCAATAAAAGTCCTAATGGTCATAAACAGTTATATTGGTTGGCTATAAAAAGGTCTCTTTAGGACCTAATCCAGAAAGCCATCCAAGAGCTTTCCTTTCTTCTTCTTTTTATGCTTTCTCCGGTACTTCTCTTTTCTACTATAATATTTTTTTTTAGGTACTAAAAAAGTCTTCATCAACCTCCTCCATGATCGTGCTTATAGGCGGAGGATATCGGTTGTATCTTAGGATGATATTTTTGGGTATTTCCTACATAAGAGAGTGTCCAACACACTTTTGGTTCTTTTCAAATTTGATTTGTTTTTTATTGTAAGTCAATTATAATTTTTCTACAATAAAATTTTGTTAATTTTATTTAGTTTAAATTATATCAAAAATTCTTAAAGCCCTGTTCCAACAATATATTGGTCATGAACAATGCTTTTGGATTGTTCATATACTAGGCAAATACTGTGATGTAGCCAGGATTTTCACTCTAGGGGTTCAATATATAAATTAAAATAAATAAATAAATAAATAAGAGTGGTAGAGGATGGAGGTGGGGATTCAAACCATTAAGCTAGCTAATATTCTTTATTCTATGGAGATCCAAAATTATATATATATAT
>KE506322.1:44114-56008 GCA_000441515.1 Elaeis oleifera
TTTCTTCCTCTAACTTTCTTTCTTCTCTTTCTTTCTTTTCTTCTCCTTCCTTTTTTCTATTTTCTTCTTCTTTCCTTCCTATTTTTTTTCTTTCCTTCATCTTTCCTTCTTCCTTTTTCCCTTCTTATTCTTTCCCTATGTGGTGGGTTTCAAAGTCACAAGCCCGTCCCAATCCCGTTTTCTCACAAGAATGGAATGGGAAGGCCGAGACACCCCCTATCCCACCAGGACGTAAAACCTTGCATGCTGCTACCTAATCTGTATACCAGCCTAATACAAGGATATCATCACCACATACGAACATGTTTCAGTCCAGTAATTTCTTGTTATAGCACATCATTTCTTGCTCCCACAAAGCACCCTTTAAAAGAAATGTCACTAAAAAGGTCATGGACAAGCTCTATCTTCCTCTCTCAAGTTAAACCCTATAAAAAGAAGTCTAGGTATGAGATCAACATGGTTGGATATTTAAATAGAAAAGATCAAATAACAAGCATCTTGTGATCCTAAAATGCTAGCTTACTGCAAGTGATGACAAAGCGATGTACCAATCAAAAACAGAACCATGAAAAAGGAATGGTGGAAAAAAAGGAATATAAATAGAAACAAAATATAAGGACAATATCATCATTGTGTTATTGTTTTGTTTGAAATAGAAGGCAAGAGGATGTATCATATATAGCTTGCAGAATATGGTATGTACTCCGACTAATGCAAATGATGAAGCAACATATGATTTTTCTTCTTGTGCCTACTAATCCACAGGATGAATTTTTCTCTACCGGTCTCCCCATACCAGAACCAAATCTGGCTAATGCCATCAAGGGTGAACAACAGAATACCTAGAGTCTAGCCATTAATGATAATTGCCTCTTTATATTGCATTCATGATTTCCTTTATTGGCTTCCTTTTGAGAGGCTAATTGGGCTAGGCACCAAGGAACTTTATCGAATACGAAAGAAGACTACAAAAGAAGTTTACAGAAAAGTAGTACAGGGAGAGTATGAGAGAGTTGGGGAAGAAGGCTACACAACATTATCAAATATGAAAATAGAGTAGGAAACAAGAAAGAGGACTAACACTCAATGAACTCTAACAAGAACTCCGAATTTCCTATGCCCACTTCATTCTTCTACTTCCAAAAGTGCATAGCACTTGAATAATGCAAGAATGCTTCTAATCGTTTGGATTCCAATGTGCTTGTTATTCCTGAAGATCCGAGCTTTTCATGAATTCTGACCAACTTTTCTAACAAATAATTACTGAAACCATATCCAATCGAGAGAGAACCTTCTTTAGGATTTTATCCTCCCTCCAAAGAATCCATTATCCCATCCAAAGAAAGTGCAGACCTCATACTCCTATTTTGTACAGAAAATGTTTCCAGCTTGATGAAACAAATCCACAACTCGAAAAAAGATATTAGCAGAGTCCTTCACTCTTCTACGTAAGACAATTATCAAATCAAGCTTGGATTCTCTTTCTACGATTATCAGCTGTAAGCAATTTATTTTAAAGTAACATCCAAATAAGATTTTAGGCTTCCCAAGAAGGGGAAAGCTCCAAAGATCTTTTGCAACTAGGAAAACAACTCCACCATCATATAGGAATTTATAGGTTATTAGGTTATATTACAAGAGTCCATCGCCACTGGATTGAGTCTTCCAACAATAGATGTGCATTGCATTACCAATTTTCCTTGCCCTTCTCATGGATTCACACCTAATCATTCTTACTTCTTACAACTTCAAACTATCTTGGTTAACATTCTTACGACTTCAAACTATCTTGGCTAACAACCCTAGATAATGCCATAAAATCGAGAGAGGTGGTACCAAGGTTTTAAATCCGATGGGATGGGGTTGTTCCGATCTTTTCATGGAACGGGATGTGTTGTCGTCCCTTCTCATCCTGATACTTGGGACAAAGAATGTCTCAAGACATCCCGATCGGAACACCCGGATGCTGGAATGCTAGCGGATGCCCTGTCCCGATACATGGGATGGTACCCCATCTCGATGTCCTGCGAGACGTCCCATTGGGATCTGAATCCTTGGATGGTACCTAGTTGCCAAATAAGCATGAATACCCTTATAAAATCCACCATGAGGAGCAAAAATACAGCAACGCACAAGGTATGCCATCTCAGTATCAAGCCCCATACCAGTGCCACCTTGTCACTGTGTTGGCACACCCGGTATGGGGGCTGGTTCAGTATATATATGTGTCCATACGCCCCCCCATATCATGTACTGATACTGAACCAATATGGTACGGTATGCCTCATCTGCTTTGTTTGGTACATTATGGCATATCTTGGCAAGTCCTCAAGAGAGAGAACTTTCTTCTTTGAATATAAAATGGTAATCCACTATCATGCATGTTATAAAGATTATATAGCATATACAGAACAAGTCTCCAACTATATGCATTCAATCAAAAACAAATTGCAAAATAGCCATCCAAGATACTAAGAGACAATAAAAGTAACCATAGAAAATTTGGAACTTAAAAATTAATCAAAACTAACTGTGACCTCAAATACATTTACTAACTCATATATTTGAAATTCAAAAAAGGGTGATAAACATGCATCATCCCATGGACTCCCCTTGGGTATAGGCCAACTAATTAGGCCTACTTTAATCAAACTCTGGCTTGCCACTTAGGAGGCTACTTTAATCTTGGTGCATGGAACCTCCAATGTCATGCTCCTATACGAATAATAACTTGCCCTCAATTTCAACTCTTCATCAAGAAGTCAATGAAGCAAACAAAAGAACAATTTTTGCTATGCTACTTTGATTGTTTTCTTCATAACTTTCTCATCAACAATTTCTTTTGTAATTGTTAGTGAAATTCCTGCAAAATTATGTTCAATAACATCTTAAAAGCTTTCCTTCCATATGCTTTTCTTGATTCTAATAAAAGTTTGATAATATGACGAGCATGTTAATCCGCCTCCAAGTAGGATCCTTGTATTCATGGTTTTAAATAAAGGTTTGATAGAGAGCATCCCATTGTTTCCAGCATGAGGATAACTTGAGAAATGGACAAATCCACCATCACACAAGTGTTGGTAGATGGGGCATCCGATTCCAAGAGAAAGAAGGGGACGGCCCCATATTGCAGTAACTAAAACCTTGCTTATATTCTTTGAATAAATGAGAGGAAGAGAGAAAGTGATTAAGTATTGTTCCTTGACTTCCTGACAACGGTGATTCTTCTTTTCCAACGGAACTCTCAAGAGATCAAACCATTAATTTCACGAATAATTTGATACATTTTCTTCACCATGCATGGCTTTAACTCTACTACATGATTGACAACCATGGTTGAGAACCAATTTACAAGGAAACTTTAAACTGATCTAAAACATCCTATAAGAATTGGACATCACCCCCTTCATAATTTTTGAGCTTCAACAATAAAGATAGGTTTATGAGGGCGAGCCTTGATGCAATGATAAAGTTGCTTCATTGTGATATGGAGGTCACGAGTTCAAAACATCAAAACAACCTCTCTACATGCAGGGGTATGGCCGCATATATTTAACCCTCCCACAATTGCAAGAGTCTTATGCATTGGGCCACCTTTTTCATTAACAATATAGGTTTATCTTTATTAAGATTAGAATCACTAGCAAAGATAAGTTCACAAGAATCATAGGAAACTTCATCTAAATAAACATCAAAATTACGAGGCAAACTCAAGCAATAATTGGTTGACCATGAATCTCGTATAGTAAAGATGATCATCATTACATTCTCCTTTAAATCATGAAAAGCATCATCATGCTACAAGACTTTAAGTGAAGACGTTCTTCTTGATGCCGCACTTGTCTCCTTTTCGATGTCTTGCCAAATGGGTTTATGAATCGAAGCTTCATTGGTTCATCCATGTCCAATCCACGCCTACAATGATCGGCCATCATGATGACCCAAGATACAATACCAACTTGATGTGGGAGAAAGAGGAGAGGCAACACAACAGAGACGTCAGATTAGCACTCGCACCCTTATGGAATAAACTATCAAGGGAGAAGCAAGTAAAGAACTCCCTAAAGAAATTTTATCTTCGCCATACATAGTATAAAGATTTTATGGTATAGGAGGGAATGAGAATAAAGATTGGATACCGTAGGAAGGAACAAGTATCTATCTCTATGCATTAATTAGAAATATGTTTCCAATATAGACACTCCAAATTTTCGAGGGAGACAAAACAAGTAATTGTAAGCTTAACTTGTAGCTATTAGAAATTAATTCCAACAACTAGCCTTACCCTTAAATATGAACCGGCCAAAATATTCAACATCAAAAGTAGGGGCTAATCAAATGTGCTTCACGTTATGGGCTTCATTGCTAGGGCAAAAACCAACTGTTCTGCTTTAGTTGGGCCAAGGTTCGCAATCTCAATACCAGGTACCATGCCAATATGTTACCAATTTTGGTATGGTATAGGTTGGTATAGCATTTTCTGAACCATCCTAAACCGGATGGTTCAGGCCATGCCAAACCGTACCGGCAAGAACCAGTCCGATTTCGGCATGGAAAATGGCATGGCGGCCGTCTCAGAAAGAGGGTGAAGAAAAGAGGAAGAGAGAGAGAGTGTGGAGGGGGGAGAAGAGGAGAGGGAGAGGAGAGGGCCTTCGACGACCGTTGGAGGCCGTCCAAGGCCACACCGAGGGGCCTAAGGGCTGCCGAGGCCAGAGGAGGGACTCCGCCTATATCCTATGCGAAACAAGGGTTGGCCCTTGTTTCAGATTTTTTTTTGGCTTTCATCACGCAAAGTTGACAAATCCGTTGCCGACTCACCTATTTTATATTTTTTTGGCCCCTCGACGTGGCCTCGACCGTCGGAGGCCCTCTCCTCCTCTCTCTCCTTCTCTCCCCCTCTCTACCTCTCTTTCTTCTCCCTCTCCCCTTCTCTACCCTCTCGGTTCAGCCCAACACGAGATGGTATGAAACTGTACCGAACCATACTGCCGACCGGCCAGCACGGCCACCAATTTCGGTTCGGCAGTCCTTGGGTTGATATGATACGATATGCACCCTATATGGAAATAGCTTTCAAACCATTTTCCTCACTTTTTATCTCAATATGCCTCAGTATGGATTGGTATGCCCCACGATACACATCAGTACACCTTAGTATACGGCCCCAAAAATGAGTTTTGTACTGGTTCCAATCCGTTACAGTACGGTATGCTCTGTATCAAACAATTCGGGGTGGTATGGCAATCCATGATTAGGCCCAAGGTAGTCAAATTGCCTAGGTTGTCCTAGCCATTGATCCTTTTAAATCCTAGGCCTATCCCTTTGCAGCCAAGTGGGTGCATACCTAAAACATATTTCTAAGAGTTAATAAAATCATATAATTTATATATAGTCATATATACATGCGTGCAGATAAACAGTAAGGTTGTCAATTACTTAAGATATGTAGTAATGAAATTCTTTGGTTTAATTACTTTACTTTTACTTAATAGTTTTTCAATTAAGTGATTTAAAGGATTTAAGACTTTTTAGAAAAGCAATATGTTCAAGCACCAACTAGTCTTTAAGGTAACATGTTATAAATGAACTCAACTTCTTTTCTCTTGAAATTAATAACTTTCTTTACTTTTCAATAAGAAATAAGTTAAGAAAATGTAATGCCCTTAATAAGCAACCGAAAACACCAACCAAGAAAAAAAGCAGCCATTAGGCAGCTAGGCACCTACTTAGGGTGCTAACCTAGGTGCTTAGATGACCACCTCACCTAAAGGCCTAGAAAATGCCAGGTGCCTAGGAGTTTGAGTTGTCCAAATGCCTAGGTGCCCCACCTATGACCACGTTAGAGTTGGCCCTCAATAGACTTCTTCAGTTCTTTAGGATTGGTCCATGGATAGCTCTGATGTCACAATACACATTAGTTAGAATAAAGTAAAGTAACTTATGTTACTTAGGTCGAGGCTTATTGTTTTTTGACTTATAAGCACAATGGAATGCATGGAGCTTATTGACTCATACAAGACTTTAAGAGAAATGACCAACCTCAAACTAAGTATTAAGCAAGCAATTGTTTTACCGGTTGATTATAATTCCAAAAAAGTGGCCAAATAAAATGTACAGCCCATGCAAAAAGAAATTCTAAGATTGCACACATTATTGGCAGAAATTTATAAAAAAAACATTTAAAAAAAAAAAGAAAAGACAGAACTGGTGCACTTACCATAGTCATATGGCACCAACATGGTAAAAGACAACAATTCATTAACCAACAGGACACGCACAAAATTTCATCAGAAGCTGGAAAAAAATAAGCATACCATTTCTTTAAAAATAAATGATTAAATCTACTTTGAAGATAATGCAATTAAATGCCTATTCAATCTGCTTGACAATCTTGACCCATAGAATACTGATAAATCCTTTATATATCATCCATCAAATGAAATTCCCTATATAGACTAACAGTTTTGTACTGCATTATGCCAACTGACCAAAAATAGTTTTGTACTGCATTATGCTAACCGAACAAAAATTCCATCTCATTGAAGAACAGTTTGTCTCAGTCCAACAAAAGAAAAGAATAATTTAGCTGCAGTTTTGACAGCAGGGGCAGCATGAAAGGGTGTGTGAACAAGCCAAACTAGAGCGAGCTAGGTCCAGCTCAAGCTCTACTTGTTTCAGCTCAAGTCGGCTCCTACCTTGTTTGAGGATCGAGGAGTTGGTAATGAAATGGATCATGTAGGTGGAACAGTCAACCAAGATGTGGACAGAATTTGTTGGTTTCAACTTTCAAGCATCATGATGACCAGCTTGAGGTGGAGGCAGAGGCAGCAAAGAATGTACCAAAGAATTAGGGGAGTGTGGATCAGTTTAAATGTTACCACTATTTTCAACTGGAAAGAGGGAGTGAGAAGGAGTTGAACAAAAGAGGGAAGAGGAGAGAAGAATAGGTTTCTGAGGGAGAGTCAATATGTAGGTAAAAAGCCAGGGTGGTGGTGGGTTTTGCCCCTCTACATCTGCATTATCATCAAATATTCAATTTCAATCATTAGATTTGATCAGATTGCCAAGTTTACTAACTTTTATCCATCAATAAACTAAATTTTCTATAAAATAAGTTAAAAGATATAGAAAGAATATAATAATAATAAACATATATATGCTCATATATTTTTGAGGGTCCTCTGGTGAATTTCTGTCGCATTGGGGTCAGCTGAGATGCTTCTTAATTGTCTTCCCATATGTATAAGCATGTACAGTCACATATATATATCTTTATATTCAAGACATTCTAGTTGGACACATGCAAACTGGGATAACTAGCGTTCAATTCACTTACATATTCAAGTTCACAATCTTGGCTTGGTTTGGCCCATGTACCGATCAAGCAAACTGATTTCTAGGTGAATTTCAAGCCAAACACGAGCTGATCATGACAGCTCGCTTTGGACAGCACCCATGGGATGTGATAAATGCCATAAGAAAAATCTTATGTCACTCTCCAAATATCATGGATAAAATAGATCATATGGTAGGTAATATTCTTGAATAGAAGTCCAAAAAATTGTTAATTGAATGGCATGCAACCGAAGCATTGCATATGGTGGGAAAATTTATAATTTGCCACTGAACAAGGAGATACTTGAATGGTTGCAATAATAATGTAGAGGTAGGAATTATTTACAAAAGCATGACCATGCAATCTTTTCATACTTGAAAAAATAACTTGAATAGGACAAGAATTTGTATTTTGGGAAAATAATGTAAAAAAGAAGATCAGCTATTACTAAACCATAAAGAGTAACTAAAAACATAAGCATTACAGCTGAGATATATTTAGTATCAAGCAAAAGTGCTTCCAAAATCTAGAATAATAAAAACTGATGTAGTAAATGATGACAGTGAGAATGAAAGTTTTAAAATTATTTCTCACAGAGAAATAATGAGTTATAAAGCAATTGAAGAGTTCTCAACTATGGAAGGAATTTCCTGGTCAAGCCCAAAAGTCAGATGAGTCTTCCTATGTTAAAAGTTCAAAAATTATTTCTCATAGAAAGATACTGAGTTCTAAAACTGTTGAAGAGTTCTCAACAATGGAAGGAATTTCCTGGTCAAGCCCAAAAGTTAGATGATTCTTCCTATGTTAAAAGTTCAAATTATTTCTCATAGAAAGTGAGTTTTTTAAAACTGTTGAAGAGTTCTCAACTGTGGAAGGAATTTCCAGGTCAAGCCCAAAAGTTTCAGATGATTCATCCTATGTTCATTAGGGTATTCACTGGGCAAGCATAGAGGGTTGCTGCACCTAAACAAGGACCAGAATATGCAATATTATTGAAAATGCATGACACAACAGATATAAACATCACAATTAAATTTTTAAACGTGTTCCATATGAATATATCTGCAATAATATTTCCATAATAGTTTGAATATTATGTATGTTCTCAATAGCTTAATTGACAGATACCATGCATTTCGGAATCTAAAAGTTTTCATCCTTAAAATCTCTAAGCTTCGAAATGACTTCAGCCCATGTAAGAGATCTTTCAGACTCGAATTGACATGCTACGACAATTTCGCAATGCCTACATCGATCAAGCTCTAGTATTAAGTCAATAATGATCATAACTATTAGTTAAATATAGAAAAAGCAAATTAATCTGAAATAGATGAAATATCAAAGGAACTCGTAGTCAAGGACAGCCTAAAGGAGCCCTCCAAATCTGCAGCATTACCTGCAAAGATCATCCGGTCTATTGTGTATGCCTTAAAAATTTGGCACAGAGGTGCCAAGCTACGGAACACTCTTGAGAAGAGTCTACGTTATGACACGCAGGTGTGCATGAGTATTGCGATTGCCCGAGAGGTCGGGTTGCTTGCAGGCACTTGATGGTGTCGCATGTGTTCCGTGCAACAGAGTTGCTAGATAGGGGCATAGAGGTGCATGCTTGCTGTGGCTGGACTACTGCTTGCTTATTTGTACGTCCAAGGAAAGGACTCTGGAGGGCTAGTCTTGGTGTGTGGCATGCCGGGGCACTGCACGGATGTTTGGATAAGAAAAACACTCACACCATGACAGCAAATAAGGCAAAGGCGGTTGTCGAGGCCGAGTCCTAAGCCGTCGACCAGTTCAAGGCTTCCGCTGACTTTGAAGCTGAAGTCGCTAAGGGCTCTATGGTGGCCTATGGCTTCGGATTTGAGGCCTGTAAGGCACAGGTTGCTCGGCTCTTTTCCGGAGTCGACACAAGACGTCTCGACCCCGAAGCCAGTGATGATGAAGCTGAGAGGAGGATGACCAGGCTGCATCGTCGTGTGCCGCCGAGGCCGAGGTTGCCCTAGCTGTCGAAGCTGCTTCCGATCTGCATCCAAGCCTGCCGTCGAGGCTCCTTAGTTTAGTTTATGTTTTTGTTCCTCCAATCTTTTGTAATGAACTTCTTTATTAATGAAATGAACTTTTTCTCTTCTTCACTTTTTGATGTGTTTGCCCTGATGTGCTTGTTATTTTTCAGAGTTCTGGGGTCATGCTACAAGCAATCCGACCTAAACATGCCATCTCGGATAAGTGTTTGAGATGGATCAGATATGGAGGTCATCGATTTAAACAAGTATCCGAAGCTGATCATTTCAGATCTAATGTAGATTCCGTCAGTTCTGGCACGCATCCAAAGTCGTTCCAATGTGGACACCATTAGTTTGGACTCACAATTGAAGTTTGATCTGATGTGGAGTCCAATAATTCGGACTCACATTCGAAGTCGATACAATGTGGAGTCTGATAATTCGAACTCGCATCCGAAATACTCAGCAAAATTTGATGGGAATTGTGGTTGGGTTGCTTTGGCCAATTCCCTTACGATCGAATTCATGACGTCGTCTATACCCGACTGGGGCTGACTCACGAGGTTGGGATATTTCCGACCTGAAATTTGTGGAGGTCCTAACATGGGTCGGGATATCTCCTTGTGATTAGCATGTTATCGAGCACTCATTTGGAGGTCCTAACCGAAATCAAGATATCTCCTTAAGGTCGGTTCTTTTCGACGTAGTCATCGAGGATCCAGGCTAGAGTTAGTATATCCCCAGGTCGGTTTTGTGCGACCTTCGTTTGTCGAGGACCAAGCTAAAGCTCGGATATCTCTAGATTGTTTGCACTTTAGCACATCTCTTTAGAGGTCCTCAGTTATGACCGAGGTTTTCATGAGGGATCGATTTTAGCCGACCTCAATCGATTTCTTCCTTAGTGCTTTTTATAGAGGACCTGTACAGAGGCTAAGGAAACATTAACTTCATTGATCAAGTAGTCAATACAAGACTTATTGATAGTACATTCTTAGGGTCTCGACATTCCAAATCCAAGGAATGGTGGTTCCATCGAGGTCCTCAATTATATAAGCTCCGGGTCAGATGACTTCGGTAACCCGATAGGGCCCTTTCTAATTTAGGACCAACTTGTCTTGTTCTGTGGACTTGGACAGTCTCTTTGAAGGATGAGGTCCCCGAGCAAGAACATCTTCGACTTGACTCGAGCATTGTAATACCGAGCCACTCGCTGTTGATATGAAACCATCCTAATCCGAGCTCACTCCCTTATTCAACTAGAAGGTCTAAGCTCGTCCGAAGCCAATCTGGATAGTCTTACTCATTATACTGCTCTACCCTGATCGTCGGCATGTGGATCTCGATAGGAATGACAGCTTCGATTCTGAAGGCAAGGTTGAAGGGATTTTCTCCAATAGGCATCCGAGGTGTTATTGGTAGGCTCATAATATATTGTAAAGCTCCTCAGTCCAAAGCTCTTTGCTCGACTGAGTCTCAACTTCAAATCCTGCAAGATGGTGCAGTTAGTCACTTCTGCTTCTCCATTGGATTGTGGATGGCTAATCAAGGTGAGCTCATGATCGGTGTGAAGCTTCGAACAGAATTCTTTAAGCTTTGGATTATTGAACTACCACTTATTGTCGATAATGATAGCACGAGGTAGTCTGAATCGACATATGATGGATTTTCAGACAAAGCTTGGACCTTCTTCTCAATGATCTATGCCAACAGCTCGACTTCAACCCACTTTGTGAAGTAGTCTATTACGACGATCAGAAACTTTCTTTACCCAGTTGCCTACGGGAATGGTCCAAAGATATCAATTCCCCACATGGCAAAAGAACATGGGATAGTGATCAATGCAAGCTATGTCGTCGGCCTATGCTGGATGTTAGCATACTTCTGACATTGGTCACATCTCCTGATAAGGTCAGCTGCATCCTATTGCAAGGTTGGCAATAATTTCTTGTCGGATTATCTTATAGGCCAATGAGAAATGGTTGCCGTCGATTCCTTTATGGATCGTCTAGAGTGCGTAATCTACCTCGAATGGCTGTAGACATTGGAGCGAGGATAGTGAAAATGACTTCTTGTATAGTCTTCCATCTAGATAGTCATACTAAGGAGCTTGGCATTTGATCTTCCAGACTTCCACAAGATTGATCAGTAGGCTGCCATCAATGAGGTAGTCGATGAGAGGGTCTATCTAGCTCGGCTCATGCCTGACCTGTAGGATGGTTGGCTATTCCTCAATACTCAGCTTCTTAAATGCTTGACGAAGATCCCCTTATTCAGGTTGGTATACCTTGAGGTGGCGAGACAAGATGGGACATCGGCTCCGACATTTTCTGACCTCAAGATTTATTGCACCTCCAAACTCTAGAAAGTCAATAAAAGGTCCTTCAATTTTTGCAGTATTGGGTCATCGTCGGATCTCGAGCTTCGCATTCACCTCATATCTAACCGATGATAAGCAACAAGTCGGTAAAGACTTTGTTCTTCTATCCTGAGATCCTTGGCGATGCCAAGGCCAACTATCAATATCTCATTTGCATGACATTGGTTATTTTTATTTTGTG
>KE506322.1:95054-111752 GCA_000441515.1 Elaeis oleifera
ATAAAGATTATGTAATAATCATAAGGATTATGAGATAATCATAAGGACTATGAGATAGTCATGCATGTGCTTTCATGGATATATGTAGTGATCACCTTGAATCACTACAAACCCTTGGAGTAGAGTTGTATCATGAATGCACAATTATTTGATTTGCAATTTGCAATCTTGGTGATATAAACCATTAGGCTGAACCAATTTGAACTCGTTGATCAATTGGTATCTAAGGCAAGGGATAGAATGGTGGTTACTTAAATAGGACCATTGCATTTGCATGGGGAGCCTCCCATCAATCTTGAACTTATCTGGCCAATTTGATTGATTATGTTTTTATTGGTGCCTAGATTTGAGTTCACTACTTATGTTGCAATTACACCTTGATTTGATCTTGGTGAACCAAGTAAGGATCTCTTTAGTAGATGCATATTAATTGTAGATTTACATCGGATGTAAATAAGCAATCAAATTAAAGAGATCTAAATTAAATCTCTCCACAAATATTAAGTCCTAGGTCTTCCACCATTGTAGGAGTGCAAGTGTCCTACTGGTGTTGATTATTCTCGGCTGGTTACAGTGGTTCAGTTACATCAGGAAGATGCAACCACCCTATGAGCATGAGTATTACTAGGTAATGATGGGTTGGGCCCAATAACTGAATACAGTGAGAGACCCAATGATGGCTTTACTTATGCATTAAACAGTGGGTCTGACTTAACTAAAGAGTGGACCAATAATCGAACACGGTGAGGCTTCATGATTTAGAGATCAATCGCTGCAAATACTTGAGAAACATTGGACAATAGTTATCCACTCATCGATATAGCGTGGCCCAATAATCGGGCACGATGAGGTACGATATATATCGATGGGATCACTGTACCCACTAGGAATCCTAATCGCATGGAGGTTTTCGCATCTCCACAAGGGAGTGTGAGAGATCTGTGAGAATAGTGAGAGTCTAATTTATTTCTTAAAGTCTTTAAAATAAATTTAAAATTAAGTACAAAAATCTAACTAGAATCTCTAGTCTCTGATAAAAATCGACTTTTAATCCTCACAAATTTAAAATCAATTAACTAACCGATCAGTTATAAAGACTGGCTCAAGAACTAAAAATAATTTAAGTTTTAAGAAGTTGAGCTAACCAGGACATCCCTATGTTACCAAACCATCTGAATTGATTAAAGAGCAATTAGTTCATGATCATTATTTGATAATGATTATGGACTTAGGTGAGCTTGAGAAGCTTAGTAGACCATGTATGAGAAATTGAGAATGAATTTGATCCTGCAATCCCTTACCAATTCATATAGAGGTTTATAGTAAACTACCATATGAATAACATCGATTGCACCTTGGTTGAGTTATTGGACATGTTGGTGACTACCGATGGGACCTTGAAGAGTTCAAGGGGAAGGGTTCCTATATATCTAATAAACCTAAAGAAAAAAATAGGGGACATGTCTTAAGAAAGTATGTTGGATGTACTCGATGTTGGTATCTGAGTAGATAGTGAGTATCGTTGGATCTGAGAGATCCAAAGATAAGATAGACCCAAAGTATATATGATACCTTTGGCTTGACCATACTGGAGATGACAAAATAAATAAATTGGAAAAGGTATGGGCTCCTAGGCTTATCAACTCTCGAGTCGTTTCTGATTTATGGATTCTATTTTCAAGAAAGATGGCCAAACCACCCTTTATGAGACATGGGGTGAGGACCACTAATATACTTATCCTGATACATTTTGATGTATGTAGCCCATTTCATGAGCTGGTCAGGGATGATTTTTTTTACTTCATTACTTATACTGATGACTTTTTATAGTATAGGTACATGTGTGAGATATAAATCTAAAAGTTTTAAAAGTTAAAATTCAGATATAAGGTAAAGAAATAAATTAGAAAGATCCTTAAGGTTCTTCGATGAGATTGAAGAGGTGTATGCCTTAGTGAAAGTTTCTAATCTATCTCAAGAAAATGGCATAATCTCACAATAGACTCTTTCTGATGCACCTCAACTCGACAGGGTACTGGTGAGAAAGAATTAGACTCTATTCGATATAGTCTGATCCATGATGAGCATCATTGATCTTTTTTATTTTTTTTAGGAATATGCTTTACTTAATGAATGGAGTTCCTCTAAATTTTCTTGTCACGTCGTATGAGATATGGTATGATTAAGGATATCTGACCCATATCAAGTGCTGACATACAGACCAAGTTAGAGGTGAGGCCTATGAGACTCATTTCAGAGTATCTTAAAGGTTTTAGGAATACTTCTTTTTAAAGCATTACAATATGATTTGACCTGACATGCTATGTTCTTGGAGAAATAGTTTGTCCAAGAGGCAAATAGTGGGAGGAAAACTGAGCTCAAAAAAGAAAATCTCTTAAGAGCAATGAGTCATAGGACCTATAGAATCTATTCATGTTGAGCCAGTATATGTAGTCTCTCCTTTATTTTATAATCTTTTATCCTACTGAAAGGTACTTAGGTATTTTGATAGAGGATATAGAAGAAGTATTCCTCATGAAAGATAAGGAACATAAATTTAATGTGATCAAATCGTTTGATGTGATCAAACATTCCTTGAGGGAAACATATATTTATAAAAAGGTCAGTGGGAGTATTATCATGTTCCTCGTATTGTACATGGATGACATCCTTCAGATAGGAAAGTTGTTTCTATACTGACATCGGTTTAAAATTAGGTTGCCTAAACAAATTCTTCATGAAAGATCTTTGGGAAACATTCCATAAAAATTTATGAGATAGATTTAGGTCTATGAGATAGACCTATTGGGATGCTAATTCTTTCACAGAAAATATGTATAGAGGAGGTACTAAAGGGGTTCAGCATGGAAAATTCCAAAAAGATTTCTATCTTTTAGGCATGAGACTGATTTCGCTGAGGAGATATGTTCTGACACATTTGAGGACATTCAGCACATGAGCTAGATTCTTTATGTTTTGATTAAAGGGAGCCTCATGGATGCCATACTATGTACATGACCCGATATAGACCTTGCTATAAGTGTCATGAGTAGATATTGGTAGAATCCAGGCTGAGAATACTGGATAGCTATGAAAATTACTTCTAAGTACTTGAGAAGCATTTAGAATATGTTAATGGTCTTTGGGATGAGAAGAAAGGTTGAGGATATAAGGATTCACAATTCAAACTTTGTTTGATATTGATGGTAGAGAGTATACATCAAGATATATTTCCTTATACAATGGGATTTGATAAACTGGAAGAATTTCAAACAACTGATCATTACAAATTATTTAGAAGCCGAATATGTCATTCCTCATGAGATAGCTAAGGAGGTATTCTGGTTTGTTGCAGAACTAAGTGTAATGTCATGAGATGACACAACTCTGTTCTTTGACAATATAGACGTCATAGCTCTAGCTAAGGAGCCTAGGTCTCACTAGAATTCTTAGCACAATAAGAATGATATTATTCATGACTATTTCGAGAAGTAAGACTTTGAGGATCAAAATAGATCTCACAAAAATGTGGTGGGCCCACTAACTAAATGACTTAGCCAGCCAGGATCAAAGTACATCTTGGAGTAGATGGGGCTTGGTTTGTGGCAGATTGACTTTAGTGTAAGTAGGAGATTGTTAGATGTATGCTCTAGAAGTCAATCAGACCGACACATTAATTCTTTCTAGAATATAATTTTATACTTGACCTAATTTTCAAGATAGTTAATTCCATTCATGTAGTGTATGTGTCCAGAAATTGTCTAGAGAATTAAGAAGATGATAACACATATTCTCAAGAGTTGAGAATTTGAGGTATGTATTATTGATGATTAATTTTAAATTACTTCTGATCGTAAAATCATCATGGAGACGGTGATTGATCCGATAAGATTGGTGTACAAATCGCTTCTCTTAGGGTAGATGAGTTTCAAATCTATAGTGTAGGGATATTGGAGTGAGAGTGCAGATGGTTTGTTAGAGAACAACGGTACTGAGCGTGACCAACATGAGAAGTCACTTGGATGTCTACTCACTCGTCAGTAACATTCTCGATGCTGTAGTTGTATAAGTAGTTCTTAGAGCTGCGGTGCCTTGACTACTCACAGTGAAGTTGCTGTAGTTTGACTGCACATAAATTTGGTCCCTTGTCATATGGATCCTCACGGTATATATTGGTTGCAGTAGATTTACTGTAGGAGTAGGGTGCGCACTTAGATGGGATTTATTGACCTTAATAGTTAAGGAGTAGTCCTATGTGGTTTATGAGATGAGTTCAGAAGACCATGGCCATGGCAGAGTGAATCATGAAAAGAAGTTTTCATGAAGTTTCACATATGAACTCAAATCAAATAAATCTTGTATATGACAATAATGAGGTTTGATGAATTTTTCATAACCTCTATCTTATCGGAACTCACGATAGAAGAATTGAATCATATGGTAATTACATTTAGAGATTCATCCTTCTGTTCTGCTGGATTGCCACTACATGCTGCAAGACATTACTGATAGATTGTGGGACCAACAAGAGTTATTTTGATGATTAATAATTCTCGATTAGGGAGTTGAAATTATTTCAATCCATCGAAAGGAGTTTCAATGATATTTTGATGGAGATCAAAATATTTCTCACTATCAGACAGAATAGAACCTATGGGGTCATGCATAAAAGAGGTGTTGACTGATCGATCTGTCAAATCATGATTTGAATTATAAATTATAAGTGATTTTAATTATCAATTTGATTGATGATTGGACTTGAATGTAAAAGTTATATTAAGGACATACTAAAAGTTAGTAAGTTATAGGAGGATGAAATTGTAATTATTGTATATTATTTGATTTTATCAAATATTAGGATTAGATCTTAATCAAATTAAATCAGATTTAATTTGATTAGTTTTGATTTGAATTTGACTCAAATTAGATTTCATTAATCTAATGGGATTAGATTTAATGAACACTTGATCCAAACCTATCTAGATTAGGTTTGACCTAATCTATAGCCATGTTTGATTTAGATAGGATCTTAGTCAATGTAAATTAGATTTAATTTGATTAGATCTGATTTTAATTTGATTTGGATTAGATTTTATTAGTCTAATGGGATTGGACTTAACCTAATCTAAATAGGATTCCAAATTTCACTTGATTTTTGGAAATTGACCTTGACCAAATCAAACAAGGACCTTTCCTTAAAACCCCATGCCCCAAGGGCTTGCATGCCACCTGTTTCATGCCCTAAAGGGGCCTTCATATGGAGAAAGGGGGCACTTAATGTTTTTGGCGTGGAGGAATAATGGGAGAAAAGGTGTGGGTGGCATAACATGGAGAGAATCCTAAATAAACTCTATCTTATCTCTTTAACAACCATAGCCCCTTTCAAGTTTAAATTGAAGATAATTGTGGCCGGCTTCCCCTAGCCAAAGAGATAAGTTTTGGATGTCCCATATCCTGGTTGAGAGCTTTGAAGGCATGGAGGAGGATTTCTATGAGAGAAATTGTGGGCGCCCTTCTCCCCTCTTCATCCTTCTTCTTTCTTGCAACAACCAAAGGTTAGTTGTTAGGTGCTCTCTCTCTCTCTCCCTTGTTCAAGAGTTGGACATATCCCCTTCTCTCTCTCCTTCAAAGATGTCCAAGAGTTAGACATGATTAATTAAATTTGATCTGATTAATTTTTTGATCCATGAGATGGATGGTTCTCCTCTTCCTTTCCTCGATCTAGTCTAAGGGTTGGATATGAAGGAAGAATAAGAGATCTGATCTCTTATTTTCTTCTATAGATCTTGGATTTTCTCTTGAAAATAGAAAAGTGAGAAAAAAATTAGATATGATTTGATTTTGAGTTCCTACTATAGATCTATTTGATTCTCTTGAGAAGAGGATCAAAAGATCAAACCAATTTGGTAATTCAGAAAGCGATCTCTACAAAAGAGTTAGCATCCGGTGAGATCAAAATTTTTGATCAAATTAGCATCGATAGATATTAATAGAGATCGGACACTTGTACGGCTTCAAAGAGACCTCAAACATATCCTCAGATGATTGAATCATCGGATCGCGATGAAGATCTATCCGTTCAAAGGTAAAATTTAGATTTCTCTTTTTAGATTTTATCTTGCATATATGATGATGTCTAGGTTATGAGATTTGATCTCTATGCATATTAGATTAGATTAGATCTAATTGAAAATTATTTTAATATTGTTCTAATGTAAGATTGTCCTGACATAACGGTAGAATGTTATGTTGAATGGTTGTCCTAGAACAATGTTGAAATAGTATAAAATTTTTAATTTCACTACTTATTTTATTCATATTTAAAATTTTAAATTTCAGCATGCATACCTATCACCATGTGATGGCGAAATCTAACATCAGTGATGAACTCGTTGCTATGGTTGTGTGATTAGTTCTTAGATCTGCGGTGTCTCGACTGTTCATAGTGATGTTACTGTAGTTTCACTACACCATAACTCGATTTTCTAGTCATATATAGTCTTGAGGTATATGTTGGCTGTAGTAGACTTATTGTAGGAATAGAATATACATCAAGATAAAATTTATCGACCTCGATAGATGAATAGTAGTCCTATATAGATCATGAAACTGAGTTCTAAAGCCTATGGCCATAGCAGTGTGAATGATGGAAAGGTATTTCCATAAGATTTCACAAGTGAAGTCGAGTCGATTGAATCTAAAATATGATAAATATGAGGTTTGACGAGTTATCTTTAATCTCTGTCTTGTTGGGACTCACGATAGAGGAACTGAATCATACGATAAGTATACCTAAAGGTTCATTATTTAGTTCTGTTAGATTGTCACTACATACTGCTAGGTTAACTGATGGATGGTGAGATCAATTAAGAATTATTTTGATGATCAATGATTCTTAATTGACTGAATTAAAAAAGTTTCAATCTATTGAAAGGAGTTTCAATCTATTGAAAGGAGTTTCAATAATATTGATGATAAAGACTATAACATCTCTAACTATCAGACAGAATAACCTATGGGATCACACAACAAAAGAATTTGATCTTGGATTGTTTAATTGGACTCATAAAGTCCCAATTGGGTTAGGATTTGGTAAAATCCTATTGGGTTTAGGCAAACTATACTAGTACATAGTTAACCTAAATCTTCTTGGGCTTGGACTCCTATTAAATAGGATTTGACCAAGTCAAATGCTCTCCATCTAATTTCTATGTAAAAGTTACATAGAATTTAGATCTTAGGCATAGAGAAGGAAGAGTCCTTCTGCTTCAAGGTGTGAAAAACTTATCCCCTCCTTGGCGCCAACTTTGGATAAGGATGAGAGAGGGCCACACCCATCTCTCCTTCTCTCTTTGGCATGATCCATATGGGGCATAGATGGCATGGATCATAAAGAGGGGCACGTCCCCTCTCTCTCTTTTGTGCTTTAGATTGGGATCTTGGGTGCAAGCCATTCATTGGATGAGATCCAATGGGGCGCATGCACAAGGGATTTGCATGGAAAGTGATCTAAATTTTACGAGAAAATTCAGATCCAAGAGTCCTTCTGCTCTTAATACTCTTATGTGATAAGAGTAATTTGACTTCAAACTTAGGGAGATAAAAGGGACTATTAGGATTAAGGGTCTATTTAAAGGGGTGCCCTCTCAAGGGTCCTTAATTAATTCAATACCTTAACAGAACCCTGCCTCTTTTCCACGCCATCCCTCTTCCTCTCCTCTCACATGCCCCAAATCTTCATGCCCAAAGGTGTCGGGCATCCACCATTTGGAGGATCCAAGTGTTGGTGATTCAGATCTACGCCAGAGGAAGAAAAGCCTGCGCGATCTAGAGAAGACCGCACCACAATCAAGGATTGATCGCGATCCAATTTTTCAGATCAAGAGTATGTGGAGATCTTCTTGGAGAAGGATGCAGACCTGAGAGGAGCGATCTAGATCTATCTCGAGTGGATATACGTAGAGGTCGGACGTGTGTGCAGCTCTGCTAGGGCCTCAACAGGCATCCACAATCATCAGACTGTGGTCAAAAGCTATTTGCACAAAGGTATTGTTCTCATGCAAATCTGATTTTATTTTTTAGTATCTTGATCTTATATGTGATAAATCCTAAGGCATCAATAGATTAGATCTATTGTGTGCATGATAGATTAAAATATTTTAATCCAGAACTAAAATTTTCTACTGGTAGTTTAAATTCCTACATGCACATCTAAGAGATGAGATTTTCTAACATTCCTTCAACTGATATCAGAGCCTAGATTATTTTACATGCATTAGATTAAGATCTAAAAATCAGATTTAATAGAACTGAAAATTTTAGTTAAAGTTCAACATCGTTCTGATAAAATTTGTCCTAGAACGATCGTTGAACATTATTTGATAATGTGTTAATCAGAATTTTTAGATCTGAATTTTTGTGATGCATAAGATTAATATATGTATTTTATGTGATATATGAGATGTATGTTATGAGATGATTATATTTAGATCTATGTTGCATGTGATGTATATGATTAGATCTGAAATACATCTTTATAATCTAAATTTATGTAATACATGAGATGTATGTTATGATATGATCATAGTTAGATCCATGTTGCATGAGATATATATGATTAGATCTAAAATATATGAGATGTGTAGTCTATGATCATGATTAAATCTCTTTTATGTTAGATGTTTTATTTAATGGCTGTAGATTAGATCTATAATGCATGCCATAGAGTTTAGGTTTAATCTAGGATCATCCTGACGTAAGGTTGCCCTGGCATAACTAATGTTATGCTGTATGGTTGTCGTAGGATGAGATTAGATCAGACCATTAATCAAAATTAAAGTCATCTTACACATAAAAAGATTTAATCACATATAAAATCAGATTAGTGATTATTAGATAATCAGATTGTGTTTCATGGATACATGTAGTGGTCGCATCGAATCACTACAACTCTTAATGTAGGGTATATCATGAACTCAAATTAAAATGATTGCAAATTGGCAATTTGTGATGAGGAACCAAAAGCTAACTCAATTGGAATGGGTCGAACCTATTAGTCTCTAAGGCAAGTGTTACGAAAGGTGGTTATTTAATTAGGACTATTGCACCAGCAGCAGAGAGCTTCTCACCGATCTTCACTTATCTAGCAAATTTGATGGATCTAATTCTATTTGAAATACTTGAGATTGAGTTCACTACAATTGATTTGCACCATGATGATTGTGCTCATACTTGTAAAATGTATATGAATTTTATTAATAAAGTTATTTAGCCTTTTCATCATATTTGTCCATCTTATTTGAACTCTTATATTGTGATGAAGTGTTTAAGACTATATTTAATCGACAAAAGAGGATTTGTCATTTAGTCGTTAAAAGTATTTGCAACCGAATGATATGCTGTTAATAAAGAGAAAATAGATAGTTCAAAGCATGTATTTTAAAATTTACAGCAGAAAATAAAAGATTAAACACTTTAATCTTCTAAATATGCCTTAGATCAAATTTAAACTACCAATTAAGGATCTATGATATGAAAAATTCATATATAAAATCTGATATAAATAAAAATTACATCGATCACATCGATGCTCTGAATCTGATCTAACCTTGAGATCACATCGGTTGAGTTTAGAACTCATCACCTTTTCGTGGATCGATGATCTCCACTACTGGTAGATATGCTATGAAGCTCTTGCTGATGTCGAACAGTCACACAGATCGTTCGATCTCTACAGATCATCCACTCAAAGTCCTAATCGGATCTTCCTTCGTGGGAGTGCTAGCTTGCATCGAAGGCTCTAGATGGCTGATCCAAGCTCCTTTCTTTAGATCTTCTGAACTCCTTCAGATCAGAAGATGAAGCTTTATAAAGAAGTGATAGTGTGGGAGATTGAACAAGACTCATTCTTGTATTTTTTTCTCACAAATTTAGAGTTGAAACCCTAGACCCTACACCTCATGCTCGAGAGGAAGAACACTTCCTTTGTTTCTCATGCACGGAAGCCCAACCTACTCTCAACTTTTCATGCCCCAACTCTTAGATTTCTCATGCCAAAAATCACTCCTAATCTTACACAAAATTGATCCCTTCTTAAGGGTAGCATCCCATGGAAGATAAGGATAAGGAAAAGGTAGTTTCGGTTCAATTTCAAACATTGGTTGATCCTTATCATCAATTCAAATCAAATTTGAATTAAATTTTGAACTAAAATTTATTCTCATCTTATAAACTTAGAGAGAGATTGACCAACATCACAATGGTGCAAAAACTCTCATGCAAAATACTTTATGCATGGAGAAAGGTGATGGCGTGAAGAGAAAAGTCCAACTCAATTTGGACTCTAGGTTTTCATTCAAATTCAAATCTATTTGAACTCAAATTTAAACCAACCAATTTTAATTAAAAAAATTAGATGTGGATATAGAAAAGCTTCTGGGTATGAGAAAATTTATATAAAAATTTTCTCACGTGAAGAATAAGGGGCACGGATAAAGGAGGCGCAAGAGATTTGAATTCGAATTATTTCTCATCCAATTAGATTCTTAATTTAATTAAATTAGGTTAGACCCAAATGGACCACTAAACTTAATATAATTAGATAGTAAATAATTTTAATTAAATTTTAATCAGATTAAAAATTAATCGAGCTCAAGTCTTGATCAAATCAGAAATTGAACACCCTTAGCGATTAGGTCATCTCATAACCTAATCGGGTCAAACCAAATTGATCCAATTCAATTAGATTTGATCCAAATCTTAATTTTTAATCAAATTAAGCTAATTAGTAATATAATTACTAATCAATCCTTCTATAATTCATCAACATTAGTGAATTAATTTATTGTAACTTTTGCACAAGGTTAATCATCAATCGAATTGATTGTTTACCTTAGAATAATTTTTAATCGTCGATCAGCTATATGATCAGTCAGAAATTTTTTTGAGTGTGATCCCATAGATTCGAACCTAAGTCAGTAGTATAGAAACAATCTTTCTATACCAATCAAAGTGACCATCTAGCAATGATACCTGATACCGGATAGGTCGAAAGATTGCAAAGCATCATTCAAGAATCTATTGACATATGGTTACCGTATAATTCATTCTTTTGACCCAAATGCTCAAGGTGACTTAGGGTTTAACTGTCAACCTTGATATGGTCATCCATATTGTATTTTAATTTCAAAATCCATCACATGGATTATCTCGGTTGAGATTTTATTGAATTGAAACATACTGATACATTAAATCCTACTTATTCGGAGGGTCAATTTCATCTTGACTCACACACCGACTTCTCGAGTACTTGACTGTGTCCAAAATCTTTTATCATTGAATTAAAAATTCAGATAGTTTGACACTAAAGCATAGTGAGTTGCTTGCAAGTCACTATGGTGATCTCAGATTGGAGAGATACTTATATCCATATTCTTCACAAGCTACTCTTGATGGCAGAGTTCTCAGCAATTGATCACATTCAGGAGAGTTCTCCTCCATCTCACTTACATGCCATACCCGTGTCTCCATACTCTTTGGTTAAGAGGACAACCAATGTACATAGCACACAACGACCTATACTTGATATAGCTATCGTCCTAATAATTTGATCATGAACTTAAGGTTTAAGAACTAAACGATATATCCTGCTATATCGAATCAAATAGTTCTAAGGACTTCATCACATAACAGAAGTTTAAAATAAGATGTACATAATGATGAAAAAATTAATAATATTTATTAATTAATAATTCATATATAATTACAATAATAAGCTCAACCGTCAATAGACTAATGATTGGCTTTGTGACATAATTCCCAACAATTAATAGGACGATAGCAATATCATGTATAGATTATTGTGTGCCATATGAGTTAGTTGTCCTCTTAATCAAGGAGTGTGGAGACATTGGTATGGTATGCAGATGGAATGTAAGAGTATATTCGCATCAAATGTGACCATTTGTCGAGCACTCTACTATCAAGAGTAGCACATGAAGGGTATGGATAGAAGTGTTTCTTAGACCTGAGATCACCACGGTGACTTGTAAGCAACTCATTGTACTTTCGTGCCGGACTATCTGAGTTCTAATTTAATGATGGAAGGATATTGGGTGCAGTCAAGTACTTATCAAGTTAGTATGTGGTCAAAATAGAATTGGTCCCTCTGAATTAGTAGGAGATATGCATCAGTGTATTTCAATTTAGTAAAATCTTGGCTAAGATTATCCATATGATGGATTTAAAGGTTGAAATATAATGTGATTGATTAAATTAAGATTGACAATCAAACCCTAGGTCATCTTGAGCATTAGAATCAAAGGAATAAATTATACGGTAACTATACACCAGTAGGTTCTAGAATGTTGCTTTGCAATCCTTCGACCTATCCGGACGTCGGATCCTATTATTAGATGGTTACATCGATTAGTATAAAAAATTATTTCTATGCTACTAGTTTGGTTTGAACCTATGGGATCACACACATTAGAAGATTCGGACAGATTTGATGGCTGAAGAGTTTAATTGGATTGTGACTCGGATGAGGAGTCCCACTGAGACTGGGACTCTGAAGGAGAGTCCCACTGGACTGGAACTCTACTATTAATAGAAATTAATTAATAATTAGATTACTAATTAACTTAATTTGATTGAGTAAAAAGCTTTGAATCAAGTCTAATTGAATTGGATTCAGTTCGACTTAGATTGAGTTTGATATGATAAAGCCTGATTGTAAGAAAATTTGATCCTGATTTGATCAAGATTTAGACTTAGCTAATTCTTAATTAGGTTAGAAATTTATTGAGATAATTGGACTCCTAATTTGATTAGATTTATTTCTAATATTGGGTTCAAAACAGATTTGATTTGGTTTAGAATTAATTTAGAAATAGAGAGTTCAATCCAACAGGGACTCTTATCTCTTTATCCTTGCGCCACCCTAGACCCATGCACCTAATCTTAATGCCAAATTGGATTTGGCTTGAGATTTTTGGTGTGATGAGAGTGGGCCTAGCAAGGGTAGGTGGCAATGCATGATGAGTCATGATCTTATGTCCTGCCTAATTCGAATGCAATCCGAATTAGAGATAAGGAGAAAAGAAGGAAAGAGATTTTTCAAACAAGGAAAGAAGGGAGGTGCCAATTGTATTTTTTCTAATTTTCTTTGAAGAATTTTTGGGCATGTGAGACACCTTATTTCTTTCCTCACACCATCTATTTTTCCAAAATTTTTAGGATGCCAAATTGGTGTTTGGCATGGACTCTATTCGCACCATCCTTTTGACCTAAACCCTAATCCCTATTCTATATAAAGGGGGCTCCAATAGTGGACGCCCCATCTTGAATCCTTTGCCAGTTATTTTTTCTCTAAAGCTCCTTCTCTTCTTATCTTCTTCCTCCAGATATTCTCTTCTTTGGAGCATCCAAGCTTTTGAAGATGGGAGACATCAGCCTCCAAGATCCTTGCAAGCTAGCACTTCCAAGGAGCCTGATCTGCGTCAGTCTTTGTATGGATGTTCTGTAGAGGTCGAACGACTTTGTACAATTGTGAGCAACCTGAAGGAGAGCCTATCTAAGTGTTGGACCAGTAGAGATCAAGAACTTTAGTTTGGTAATTGTTTCTAAACTTTCTTGATCGGTTTTGTTAGATATAACGGTTAGATCTAGAATTACAGCATTGATTAGATTGATGCAAGTTTTATTTTTAGATATCATGTGCATATTAAATTATATTATTTATCTTGACATGATAGTCTAGATTAGATCTTATATATATAATTTAGATTAAATTATTTAATCTTATAGTTTCGCTGTATAAATTTTAAAATTACATGCATAGCACTACTGTATGTTTCTTTCAATTGGAATCAGAGCCATGTTCTTTATGATGTGATTTAATATGCTATTAGATCTGATAATATATCTTTAGATCTAATTATTTGCTATTTAGATTGGATCTAAATATACTTTATTTTTAGATTTGGTTATTTATATGATAGATTAGATGATCTGAGTAGCAAAGTATTCGGATTGGATAATCACCAGACCATCCGATCATAGGAGCAAGTAGGGTTACATGACCCTCTCCTTCCATTCAATGGGTTGCTTTTATGGCGTGTAGGGGTGCTACTGTAAGGTCCCATGAAGAAGAAAGCGAAAAAAAAAAAAACTTACTTCTTACAAACCCTAGATCTTGAAATCCTAAGTTTATTGTATATAATACAAGTTTTATAGAAAATTAGTTACATCTAATCTTCATAATCAAAGTTATTTAATTAAATCATGAAAATTTAGATTTGATCTAAAAAGATTTTATGATTTAATGTAAAAAGTTTACATGAGAAATTGTTTCAAAACCTAACCATATTGATATAAAACTTAATTAAGAATTAAGTATTGGATTGATTAGATCTAGAATTATGATTTAAGATCTCATGATATTGCATAAATATGGGGTATGGGTTAGCTCAAATCAAATCTTTTAGTTGGATTAGACCTAAAGTTAGAATCAAAGAGTTAATTGACCATGTAGAGAAATTGATTAAGTCTAACCAAATATTGAATTAGATTAATCAAGATTTTTTTAATATAATAGTTGTAGATGGTCAAGTTCATATCTTTGATTAGACCAAATAGACCTTGATTGTGGCTCAGTGGTTGAATCTAAATCACTAGGTTGGTCAAATCAAAACTAATTGACCAATTGGTGTCTAAGGTAAGTTTGACATTTTGATTGATGGTTTTAATTGGGAGTGGCTTGCCTGACTATTTTGATGGTGTCTAAGGAAAGCTTCGTAGACCCTCCCACCAATCTTATTTACCTGATCAATTTGGTGAATTATGTTTTGATTAGATCGTTAAGTGATTCGAGTTAACCCATGCCATTAAGGTTGATCAGTGTGACTGATCTAGGTTCCATTTCAATCAGCATGACTTTAATCTGATTCAATGACTTGGTGAAGTCAGTGAAAGGATTGTGATTTACTGATTGATCTCTTCTCTCTTCTTAATTCATAATTAAATCCTCTAAATTATTGGATCCCTAAAATGGGATAGTTATGGTGATAACTAAATCATAGCCTCCCATTAAGTTGAGTGATAATGGATCCATTAGTATGATAATTATTGGAGGCCCAAAAGCCTGGTGCTCATCTGCCAATAGAATTATCATCCATAATATGATGACTTAGTCATGTCTCTCTATTAGGTGGTCAGATTAGCCGGCCAAAGTCAGACCTGATCATTTAGTAGTTGGATTCATAAATATGATCATGTTAATGATTGGACCTAACCAGGGCTTGTAGAGAAGACCAAAGTCGACTAAAAAGTTATCTGGGGCTAAATCAATTATTAAAATTATTTGATGAATAATTGGTTAATGAATCTACCCATAGATGCACATGGGTGAGCCAACCAAAGTCGGGCTTGTGTGCAGTCTGTGCGGATTCTAGTACCTACTAAGGAATTAATGTTATTCCTCGAGTTGGAGGTAGAGGCTATCAATTTGTATAAAATAGTGAGAGAACCTTTAGACTAAAGTCTATGTATTTAGGCTTAATTAATTCATATACTGATTAGATTTTGATTTTTTTTATGCAGATATGGCCTCAAACTTGTCGCTCCGATCATTGTTGGATAGTAAGAAGTTGACAGGACTCAAGTTTGATAACTGGTATTGAAAACTCAAAATCATCCTAAAGCATGAGCGGATCTTATATGTTATTATAGATCCGATACTTGAGGAGCTTGCTCCCAACGCCCGTGGCACGATTCGAGACATTTATTTAAAGTGGCTCAACGACCGCACCACGGTTCGTTGTATAATGTGGGCCTCCATAAATGATGAGTTCAGTCGAAAGTTCGAAGAGGCTCAACCAGAGGATATGCTCAAGGTGTTGAGAGAGTCCTTTGATACTTCCGACGATGTTGAGCGGTACAAGACTAGTTGCATCATTTTTAATGTTTAGATGAGGGAGGGAGCATCTGTCATCGATCATGTATTATACATCATCGAACAGATCGAGCGTCTGAGCAAGCTCAGCTTCCCCTTGCATGAATAGCTGGAGAAGAATGCGATCCTGAACTCTCTACCCAAATCCTACCTATCGTTTCTCAGTCATTTTAGAATGACGAAGCCTGTAGTCAACTACCACAATCTGTTAGGGTTGCTACAGACTTTGAGAAGGATCACCAGCTCCACAAGGAACAGTGAATGTAGTGGGAGGATCTTCTTCGGATGGACGTTATCTCTTTAAAAAAGAAAAAAGAAAAAAATAAAAGATGCAGAGTGCTGGAAGTCAGACCCAGAAGTCCAAGTTCAAGATCGATCAGAGTCAGACAGAGTGCTTCTATTACAAGAAGCAGGGTCACTGAAAAAGAAACTGTCCTCAATATATAGCTTTCTTTGACCCGAACGGCCAAAGAAGAAGAAGCAATCGGTTGCTGGATAAGGTACTTATATGATAACACCTTGTAACTTCTCTGTTTTGATACAATGACCTAGGTATTGGATACTAGTAGCCCTATTAATATTTACGATTCATTGCAGGGTCATCAGGTTAGTAAGAGATTTGGAGACGGTGAGAGATTTCTGAACGTTGGAGATGGAAGATCAGTTCCAGTTCTAGCTTTAAGAATTATCAAGCTTGTATTCGAGTCTCATTTTATTGTTCTAAATGAATGTCATTACTGTCCTAA